>PVJN01004545.1:0-48170 GCA_004026805.1 Lasiurus borealis
AAAGAAGGGGTTACAATGAGATTATGTTTTCATAACAAGAGGCCCACCATCTGTATGGGCTCCAAAGCCAACACAACTTGTACCTCTCGAAAAATTTTTACTTTAAGAAACAAAATAGCTTCATTAGGAATAGAAAGCATGCAAGATATACTTATATATAGCTTTAAAAAAAAAAGAGTCCAGAGTCTAGATAAATCCCCAAAAGCCTTTTCTATCCTCTCTTGCACGACTAATGCTGGCGACAAGGTTGGCTTTAAGCTGGATTCATGGTATTTAACCTTGACTGTCTGGTTTGGGTTTGCATAACATTAAGCTCTGGCTACCGTACGCTCTGTCCAGAAATCTAAAAACCTATTACTGCCTGGCTTAATGGACTGTGCAACCTAATTTCAAAAGGGAAAGTGAACTCCAGGTTTCCTCTCTCCAGTTGACTGTGAAGTTGGTCTTCCGATAGTGCTCTCTCCTGGCTATGATTTATCATTCACGCTTTCTTCCATAAACAAGGACCTACCACATCGCAGTGTTTGTTTCCAAGCTGGTCACATTCGCCCAGAGGGACACAAGGGGGGAGGGAGAGGGCACAGTAGACTGTAGATGGAGAGGCCGTGAGCTTGAGGGCATAGAAATTTACATTTTAATCCAAGCTCCACATCTCACCCATGACTCAGTGTGACCTTGAGTATGTACCCTGGCATATCTGACCTTGAGCTGCCTCATCTATGAAATGGGGACAGGGACTGCAGCAGACACAGCTCCTGCCTTCTCTGGGCACAAAGGGATGTGGGTCCCCATGGGTCAGCGGATCTCAACCTATGGGTCGCGACCCCTTTGGGGGTCAAAAGATCCTTTCACAGGGGTCACCTAAGACCATCGGAAAATGTAGATATTTACATCACGATGCATCACAGTAGCAAAATTTCATGGTTGGGGGTCACCACCACATGAGGAACTGTATGCAAGGGTCGCGGCCTTAGGAAGGTTGAGAACCACTGCCATGGGCCATGTCTGCTCCAAGTAATCTTCCCGCCTCTGCCACAATGACTAATCCCCGAGTAACTCCTGGCAACTCAGTTCTTTCCCCGCAAATAGAGGTTTGCACAGACACTCAGAAACCTGGCAGTGTCTGCTGCTAATAATAATAATGAACACAGACAGGTTTACCATGTGCCAGACACTGCTCCAAGCTCTCTCTAGGTACCGTTCACACCTTCAGAACCAATCTATGTATCACCACCTCCACTTACAGATGAGGAGTCAGACCCAGCGAGAGAGAATCCTATGGGGAGAAGATGCGCCAAGTCCCCCATCTCAGACCCTTGTAGCCATCCCAGCTCCAACCTTTATTTTTCTTTTTATTTTTAAAATACATTTTTATCGATTTCAGAGAGGAAGGGAGAGGGAGACACAGAAACATCAGTGATGACAGAGAATCACTGATCAGCTGCCTTCTGCATGCCCCCTACTGGGAATCTGTTCCCTTGGTCAGAATCAAACCTGGGACCCTTCAGTCCACAGACAGGCGCTCTATCCACTGAGCCAAACCAGCTAGGGCTCTCGGCTCTCACCTTCTCCAAGTCTTTGGGGTCCAACACTTTGAACTCCCTGGGGTACTTCACTAGTGCTTAAAAAATCCCTTTTTTTTTTTAATTCAGTTGGCCCGAGTTGGCCTGTTTGCAAACATAGGAGGTTGTTAGCAAACAAACAAACAACCTTAAGGAAGGCAGCATTTACCATCAGGACTGCCAGACAGAGCTTAAGCGAAGCAGCGGACACAGGGCCGGGCACGGTTACCAGAGAGACTCTGGAGGTTCTGGTCATCTCATCCAAGGTCCTCTAGTGCCAGGATGTAGCTGCAGTGACTGCCTCTAACGCAGTGGTTCTCAACCTGTGGGTCGCGACCCATTTGGGGGTCGAATGACCCTTTGATAGGGGTCGCCTAAGACCATTGGAAAATACAGATATTTACATTACAATTCATTAACAATAGCAAAATTACAGTGATGAAATAGCAACGAAAATAATTTTATGGGTGGGGGTCACCACAACATGAGGGACGGTATGAAAGGGCTGCGGCATTAGTAAGATTGAGAACCACTGCTCTAACGGTTACTGAAAGGGTGCTCTGTGCCCGGCACCGTGCGAGGGGCTTTGCTTGCATTGTTTCCATCTGAATTTGGGGACTTGCCTTTGAACCAAGGACTTCCATGGCCTCTGCTTTACGTGTGGAAGAATGTAGTCTGGGTCCTTTCACCCTGCCCCCCTCCCGGCCCTCCTGTACCTCTCTCCTCTCCCCGCACAGTGGAAGGAAGGTTGACATAGTATAAACAGCAGATTCTGTGCACGTTCATGTCTCTGAGGATCTGACCAACATCAGCAGCAGAAAAAGTGGCTTTTCCTGCAGGTGCTACAAGATACAGGATGTGCAAGCCCCACGGCCACCCGAGCTAGAAACACTGAAGCATCTGAAGCCAGAACACGGGTCATGGAGGTTGGAGGCACCGCCAGAGGGCACTGGGCACTGGCCTGAGCAGAGTGGGCCCAGGAGCAGAGATCAGAAGGGGCCTGGGAGAGAAGGACAGACACACTGGCCCAGAGAACGAATGGGGAGAGAGAGCATCAGGGGAGAGTGGGGTACCCACCATCGTCAAAGCCAGGAGGGTTTCCTCGCTGGTCACACATAGCAAGACCCACGAGACACTGGAAAGCGCTAAGGGTTTCCGTGGAAATGAGAACACTTCCGCGAGGCAGGGTAAGTCATGTGCTCAAAATCACAGAGACAGGGCGGAAGAGACGTAAGTGGAACCCAGGTGTCTGGTCCTTTCCTGTTGTAGGAACCCTCACCCGAGGATGTTTTCCCGTTAATTTTTAGAGAGTTGAAGGCAGCGGGGAGAGACAGAGAGCAACATCAGTGTGAGAGAGACACATCCATTGCACGTGCACCAACCAGGGCTCGAGCCTGCCACCAAGTGTGTGCTCTTGACCGGAATCAAACCCAGGACCCTTCGGTCCTCGGACTGATGCTCTGTCCACTGAGCCAAACCAGCTGGGGCCCAGATGTATGATTCTTAACCCACTACTCCATATAGAGCTTCGGTTGTGTGGAACTATACAACCTATATATCCTATATGATAAAACCCTAATATGCAAATTCATCTAATGGCAGAATGACCAGCTGCTATGATGCACACTGACCACCAGGGGGCAGACGCTCAATGCAGGAGCCTTGCCTGCCTCTGAGGCAGCGTTCCTAAGCAGTTAGCCTGGCTTCTGGCGGGGAGCGGGCCTAAGCTGGCAGGCAGACATCCCCCAAGAGGTGCTGGACTCTGAGAGGGAGCAGGCCAGGCTAAAGGACTCCCTCCCTCTCTCCACTCGTCCGCCCCCCCCCCCCCCCCAGTGCACAAACATCATGCACTGGGCCTCTGGTAGAACTATAAAACCCTCCTGCTCCAGGTTTTACACCCTAAAACCTGGATTGTATTTGCTCACAGCCATCCCCCCAAACCTTCTTCCAAACCTGGCCCAGAACTTCAAGGCCTGGCTCAGAAGCCACCTCTTTCCAGGCTAAGCCTTCTTCAATGCCACCCTCCCTCTCCCTCTCCCCACCCCCCCAAACTCTGCAACCCCTCTCTCTCCCTGACTGCCACCCTCACCCCCGCAGAGCCCTTTCCCTGTGTACCCACACAAAACGGATTCTGCTTGGCCTGAGAGCTGAGCAGGTATGTCCAGTTCCCTCTAATTGAGGCCCTCGAGGGCCAGAGGTATTTCACTGGTATACGTCACCTGCTTTCCCTACGCCAACACACACACACACACACACACACACACACTACCTAGGAAGGTGCTCAATGTGTTACTGAACTTGCAGTGGTAACCGTTTCACAATGCGCATGTAAGTCACATCACCATGTTGCATTCCTGCACCATATACAATTGTTGTGTGTCAATTATAGGTGCATAAAGCGGAAGATGAAAAAAAAACATACAAATATGTACTGAAGGAGGCCAGGCCACATTCAGAGGCTCTGGGAAAATGCCAGGGCCCCCAGCAGCAGGCTCCCTCCGCCCCCAGGGCCAGCAGGAGGCTCTGAGTCCGTTTCTAGAAGCTGCTGCTAATAACGGGGAGATGGCCCCTCACCAGTAAGCCATCGCTGGTCTCCAGACGCCAACGCGCTGCCTGATTTAAATGCACACAGAAGCGATCGAAGGGAGACAGGAGCCGCGTTCCCCAGGCGGGATGGATGGAATTCACCACGTTTACCCAGAGAAGTGACATCTGGTTCCGGAAAGGGCTTCCCGGCCTCCAGCTCCCGGAGGTGGCGGAGTCCAGCGCCCCCTGGCGGCCGCCGGCCAGCGGTGCCCCGCGGCTGCCCGAGGACCTCATGCAACTCCTCCACCTGCAGCCCCACTGTGAGCGCGGCCTGGGGTCTCTCTCAGTGGACAGAGCATCGGCCTGCGGACCAAAGGGTCAGGGGTTCGATTCCCTCAAGGTACCTGGGTTGCAGGCTCCTCCCCAGCCCGGGCCCTGGCTGCAGCCTGTGCAGGAGGCAACCAACCAACGTGCTTCTCTCACATCCATGTTTCTCTCTCTTGCACGCTCCCTTGAGGCTGAGGAATTAAAAGAAAAAAGAAAGAAAAGAAATCTTCCCAGAGGAGGGAACATTCTGAGTGAAGACCATTGTGAATAAAAAACATGTCATAACCACTTAACTCCAACCACCACAGGCCTGAGCTGCGAGCATGTGCCTCTGAGACCCCTCCCCGGCCCCTGCCCGAAGCCGGACGGAAACCGGCCCCCGTCGTGCAGCACCTTCAGTGGTTCGGCCGTTACCTTCACGCACCCGGGTGGGGTCACCCCGACCCTGCAAACCAGGGACGGGAGAGGAGGTGGGGTGTGACCTTTGACCTGGAGGTCAAGGCCGGGCTGCACAAGGTCACTCACTGTCCAGGGAGGTCAGGGCGGGCCCCCAGGCCGCCCTTCTGCTCCGGCACCTCCCGAGCCCGCAGACTGACAGGATGTACCTGCTGCCGCCGCCGCTGCCGCCGCTGCTGGGGTTCCCGAGCCCCGTGACACCTCCCAGCACCGGGCGTGGTGGCAGCGCCCGCTCCCCTCAGGCTTGCTTTACGGCTTGCCGGGGAGTTTACGACAGCTCCAGCTTTCACGGCCTCTTCCGCGCTTGGAGGCCGCCGCCCTCTTCCACACACATGGCCATGGATGGGGAACCTTTTTTATGCCAAGAGTGTTTATCACCTTATTCTTGGACAAAATCATCGACTTAAACATGAGCCTGTTATGTGTGGTCAGGCATTTAGTTAGCTTACCCCTAATGCCTCAGCAGGGCCAGACCAAATGATTTTGAGGGCCATGTATATACATATATATATATATATATATATATACACACACACACACACACACACACACACATACACACTCATATATATACACATATATACATATGTATATATATGTATATGTGTATGTATATATATGTGTTTATGTGTGTATATATATATATATATATACACACACACACACACACACACACACATACACACACACATATATGGCCCGTGGGCCAGACGTTCACACTTTTAAATATATGTTTTACTTACGTGCCAGATGCTGAACTAAAGCTTTACCCAACGTTTATTACATGTGGGTTGCCACGTGCCCTGCCTGGGGCCGGAGATGCTCATATGTATAGAGGAGCTAGTGCCACCAGGTAGACACAGTGTTGTTTTTCTGTGGTAGAATTATGGGTGGCTTTTATTTGTGTTTTATTTGTGTTTTTCTATTTTTCTCCCCGATTGTTTTGGCCACACCTTTGGAAGGCCTCCAATTGTTTCCTAATTTCTTCCTGTTGTCCTTCTACCCTCAACACACAAACGAATCCAAGAGATAATGCTCACCTTGGCCACGTCGGATGCTGTGTGAAGGCTGCAAAGCACTTCCTGGTTACGGTGTTACTTAAGTGGAGGAAAGGGGCCACATGTTGACCTAAGAGGTTCAGGGGAGGCCTGAATGGCAGTCTTGCAGACTCAGTCACCTAAAGTATCCACAAAAGAGGGTCTGAAATTAAACATGAAATAAAAGCAGTGATGGTAGGCAGTTACCTCTTAGGCAGGTATCTGCACTGACAAGGTCAACCTTTATCTTCACTGAGCCTATCTGTCTTTTTGCATCTATAATAACACACATTTGAAATATCTGGGTAACTTGTAACTTCCCTTTTTCTGGAGCCCCTGGGGCACAACCCAATGTGTGGGGCTCCAGGACAGAGACCACAAATTCCTTCATTATCTTGTTCATTATTCCTGCACTCACCTATGTGTCCATTATTTTACTTTGTATCCAATCCCAGGGGTTTCCCATGGCTTTGCTTTATCCCAACTCTTAATCTATCATCAATGAATTTCATGTAACCCACCTATGTCCCTCCTTTGATCACAATATATAAATACAAATGTAACTCACCATTCTCCAAAGCATGATCTCAGTTCCTTGAGGTTCTGCTTCCCAGCATATGTCAACAGTTAATTACCTACAAGGGAACACCCATACAACTGTCAGCTGATTTCTCAACAGAAATGATGCAGGCCACACGGGAATGGCAAGAAATATTCTACATGATGAATAGCAAGAATCTACAACCAAGAATACTTTTTCCAGCAAAGCTATCATTCAGAATTGAAGGGCAGATAAAGAGCTTCACAGATAAGAAAAAGCTAAAGGAGTTCATCAACTCCAAACCAGTATTATATGAAATGCTGAAAGGTACTCTTTTAGAAGAGGAAGAAGAAAAAGGTAAAAGATAAAAAATTATGAACAACAAATACATATCTATCAATAAGTGAATCTAAAAATTAAGTGAATTAAAAATCTGATGAACAGAACAAACTGGTGAATATAATAGAATCAGGAGCACAGAAAGGGAGTGGACTGATAATTCTCAGGGGGGAAGGGGTGAGGGGTGTACAGGGAGAGACTGGACAAAAATCATACACCTATGGATGAGGTCAATGGGAGGGAGGTAAGGGTAGAGGGAAGGGTGGGATCCAGGTGGAGGGGAGCTGTGGAGGGGAAAAAAGAGAAACAAATGTAATAATCTGAATAATAAAAACTTAATTTAAAAAAACAGTTTGGCTCAAATAAACTCACAAAAATTCTTTAAAGGTTTCAATGTTGTTTTTTGACGTTAACACTCATGTCCCACTAAATGGAGTGAATTTGTGTACAAGTCTCTCCCTGAGAACCCCTGATTGGGAGCACACTTTATTCAGTTGCCAGAAGTAAAAATGTTGTTGTTTTTTTCTTATTTTAGAAGTTTAAAAGGTTTCTCCTCTTAGGATGTTCACATTTTATAAAGACATGGCTGATAACCATTCCAAACAACGCCCTATTTTCCCAGCTACTTACTGCCTACCTCTGGCATCAGACCTGAAGCCTCAATGCCCCATTCATTTATTAAAGGCATATCCAATCGAGCTCCAGATCCTTGGGAATGTTAGAAAAGTACAATTTGGGACATACGTCAGCCCTTCCTTTGGGCTTGGGGTTTACAAATATGTAGAATGTGACCTGATCTTGCTCAGGCAGCTGAGTTGATGAGCTTGTCATCCGGTCTCAGTTGTGGATCCTGTCTCTAAGGACAGGCTCTCTGGACTCCAGAAAAGGCTTTGCCTTCTGTTTTGACAGAAAAACAAGTTCACTAGACTGGAACCTCTGAGTGATGGCATAGATGTTCTGCCCAGAGTCATCTTCCATGGAGAGCGCTTCCTAAAGCCAGCCAAGGCCAAGGCCATGGTCAAGGCGTGTTTTGGCATACAAAGACTGGAAGAAACCCTAGATGGTTTGGCTCTGTGGATAGAGCATTGGCCTGCAGACTGAAGAGTCCCAGGTTCGATTCTGGTAAAGGGCACACCCGGGTTGTAGGCTCCCACCAGTGGGGACATGCAGGAAGCAGCTGATCAATGATTCTCTCTCATCACTGATGCTTCTGTCTCTTTCTCCTACTCCCTTTCTCTCTGAAGTCAATCTATATATATATAAAAGCCTAAGCGACCATTACAACTGGTCAACCACTCGACCGTTCAGTCAGTCAACTGGTCACTATGATGACACACTGACCACCAGGGGGCAGATGCTCAATGTGCTCCCACAGCCAGACTCCTGCAGCTGGCCAACTTCCCTCCGTCCCTCCCTGCAGCTGGCCAGTTGGTCAGTGCAATCCCACAGCCAACCTCCTGGGCCAGTCAGCCTCCCGCAGTCTGTGCCTCCCCCACCCTGGCTGTCCTACCTTCTGTGCCCTTCCTCCTGTCTGGCCCCAATCGGCCCCATTCAGTCCCAATCGCTGGTGAGGCCGAGGGACCCCACTCATGCACGAATTCGTGCACTGGGCCTCTAGTAAACATATATTTAAAAACAAACAAACTAAAACAATGAAGACTAGAAGACCTCTGGGGTGGAAAACCTGCCTTAGGAGAGAAGCAAGCCAGGCAGGGTACACAGGGTGGCCCATACCTGGCTGGGAGGTCAGACTTCTCCGCTTTATTTCAATATCCGCACACAGCAAGCCTGGACATCACGGGTGCTTTTAAATAAACAACTCTGGCCCCCAGCCAGTGTGGCTCAGTGGTTGAGCATCGACCTATGAACCAGAAGGTCACGGTCTGATTCTGGGTCAGGCCACATGCCCAGGTTGCAGGCTAGATCCCCAGTGGGGGACGTGCAGGAGGCAGCCCATCAATGATTCTCTCTCATCATTGATGTTCCTATCTCTCTCCCTCTCCCTTCCTCTCTGAAATTCATAAAAAATATATTAAAAAAACAACTCTGGCAACTGTTTCAAATCCTACTCCCCACAACATATAATTTGAGTGCAGCTAAGTGAGGTTGGCTGTTCCTTATTTCTCTCTCCCTTGGCCTTGATTCCCTTGTGCTAGCGAACTCACAAACAGCCCAAAGGTGGCTGGAGAAGAAAACAGGAAGAAAGAGTTCAAGTGAGAATAGCTGCATCCTTGCCCTCGTCTCTCAATGAGTATAAATACCAACGATTTTAGACTCATTAACCTACGGCCCCTTACCTGGCATCTTCCCTCAGAGAATGCAACTGACATTTCAGATCGTTATACCCAGAGGATGCCCACGGCGTGCCGGTTGCTGTCCTTCCCCAGAGAAAGCTACCAACACCGAGAGACTTAAATACGAGAGAGAGATGGCAGATCAGGAAATCATCTGCCACCGAGTGAACCTTCTAAATCAGTGGTTCTCAACCTTCCTAATGCCGTGACCCTTTAAGACAGCTCCTCATGGGGTGGTGACCCCCAACCATAAAATTATTTCTGTTGCTACTTCATCACTGTAATTTTGCTACTGTTGTGAATTGTAATGTAAATATCTGATATGCAGGGTATATTTTCATTGTTACAAATGGAACATAATTAAAGCATAGTGCTTAATCACAAAAACAATATGTAATTATATATTGTGAAATATTTATTTCTAATGACAAATAAATGAAATTTTGTCTTGAATCATGGTGTAGCATGGGTAACAGTCTTCATATGACAACAGTAAACTACATTGCTACACTTTGCTACACCGAGGAGCGGTGTGTTGGTTCCTAAGACCATGGGAAATAGGTGTTTTCCAATAGTCTTAGGCGACCCCTGTGAAAGGGTCCTTCGACCCCCAAAGGGGTCGCGACCCACAGGTTGAGAACCACTGCTCTAAAGCCAGCCTCAGCTGCTGTCCCACTGTGGATTTCAACTTGGACCACAATGTTCTTACCCACATGAAGGAGAATAAGAATAACCAGGGATGATGGAGAGCCATCTGCCTCCGCCTTCATGTGAAATTAGAGCATCAGACTCTAACTCTGGTCCAGAGCCACCCAGGACTGATGCCTGGAACTCCCGGCAGGAGTTCATTTGGAAAGAAAGTTGGCCTTACCTTGGCCAAGAGGTGAGGGAGAGTTCTTTTTTTTTTTTTTTTTTTTTTTTTTGCAGGATTTCTCATTTAAAGGCTGATTTGGTGCTTGTTCCACAGAGGACAGGCACTCAATAAATGCTATTGACTGGCAAGTAAATTGCACGACAGTCTGGATGCTCCTGAAATTAATGGTTTCTTAAGCCCTTTATCCCATCTTCCCACCGGCTTTGGAAACATCAACCTCAGAGCCGCTGTTTGAAAGAACGGGGTCGCTATGGATTCTTTCAGATCCTTAAGAAGCCTGATAATTTTCTTGACCTCAAAGGTTTGGGGTCAGTTCATCTAAAACAGTGGTTCTCAACCTTTCTAATGCTGCGACCATTTAATACAGTTCCTCATGTTGTGGTGAATCGTAATGTAAATGTCTGTGTTTTCTGATGGTCTTAGGCGACCCTGCTAGTGGTTCTCAACCTGTGGGTCACTGCTGTAGAGCCTCAGACCATCATCAGAAAACAGGTCACGACCCACAGGTTGAGAACCGCTGATCTAAAATGATTAATGTGAATGGAGGAATCATGCCGTTTAAGACTGAAAATAATTCTTCAGTCTGGCCAGCGTGGCTCAGTGGTTGAGTGTCAATCTATGGACCAGGCAGTCCTGGTTCGATTCCCGGTCAGGGCACATGGCTGGGTTGTGGGCTTAATCCTTAGTGTGGGGCGTGCAGGAGGCACCAATCCATGATTCTTTCTCTTCATTGATGTTTCTTTCTCTCTCTCTTCCTCTCTAAAATAAATAAAAGTATATTTTAGGAAAAAAGAAAAGACAGTTCTTCAAATTGGGTTTTCAGTCACTGACTCCACAGAGAAATAACCTCCCTCCCCCTACTTCCAATGGACATTCTAGGTGCCCTGGTAAGTAGAAGATTCCAGAAAGTAGAAAGTGAGGCCTACATCCTCTTCCCACAAGTCTTAACCTGTCCCTTCTAATTTTTAAATGTACCAGGCAACGTGACTAGAAAAATAACATTACAGCCTCTTCCTCCCTTTTGTCTGTTCGAGTGAATTCTGTCCTTGCAACCCTGCTGGCATAGAAACGAGGAACTGAGGGAAACGGGGGATTAAAAGGCATAAAAATGGACCGGATTGATTGACATTGGAAGTAAGAAAGAATTCCTGGCCAGTGAGGATAGACGACACCCAGAAGATGAGACAGGGAAAAAAAACAAGAGCCGCTGAGACTGGTTTGGCTCAGTAGATAGAGCTTCGGCTTGCGGATTGAAAGGTCCCGGGTTCGATTCCGGTCAAGGGCATGCACCTTGCTTGCAGGCACATCTCCAGTGTGGGGCATGCAGGAGGTGGCTGATTGATGTCTCTCTCTCATCGATGTTTCTGACTTTCTATCCCTCTTCCTTCCTCTCTGTAATAAATCAATAAAATATATTTAAAAACAAACAAACAAACTAACAAACAAGAGCCAACAGGGCAAGAATGGAAAGAGGGATCTTTGGAGGGATGGGGAATGAGTTCGAATAAGGGAGGAGAGAGTTATTAGGGTACTACCGTATTTTCCGCATATAAGATGACCCCCAACTTTCCAGTTAAAATACAGAATTTAGGATATACTCGCCCTATAACCTGACGCCCACCGTATAAGACGACCCCCAACTTTTGAGAAGATTTTCATGGGTTAAAAAAGTCATCTTATACGCCGGAAAATATGGGTAGCCACATTCAAAAGTTATTTAAAAGAGGCAAAAGGAAAGAAATGCTAATGAGCTTGTTCTGTATTGGGAATGATTTGGGGAGTGATTCAAAATATTGAAATTGCTTTCCAAACATTGCTGATTAGATGGACACCAGCTTCATGGTCCTGTGAATGCCACGCGTGCTAAGCATGGACCCCCGGAGCTAGGCGCCACGTGAATTGATGAGATTGTCACAGTTTTCCCCAGGGCCAGGCTACCTACCGGTGGGAAGGGTGTTTATATTTATGTCTGTGTTGTAGTCTATTCGACATGTAATTGCTTTCATGTCACTTTATTTTCAGATAGTTCATTGAACAGACAAAGAATAGGATTCATCTTTAGAGATTGATCTCCTGCAAAGCTGCTGAACTTTATGAATTTTTTAGCGGGTTCCTGAGAATTTTCTGTAGATGAGATCAGGTAGTCTGTGGAGAGAGTTACGTTTCCTTCTTCCTTCCTATTCTGATGATGCATCCCGTCACTGCCCCCACACATGGGTGTGGACCACGCACTATGTACCTGGGGCTGGGCCAACTGATTATAGAGAGAAGTAAGAGGAGATTCTGTTCTGAAAGAGTCCAGGCTTAGTAAGGAACCCCCAGTTTGGGGAGGAAGATGTAGAACAGAGTACAGTGGTACCTCGAGATACGAGTTTAATTCGTTCCGTAACCTTGAGGCGTGGGAAACTATGAGACACTCGAGTTGCGGTAAACAGGTGGGTCGTGTGCAGCCGGCCGATCTGTGCAATTACTCTTATCTCAAATGTTGCTCGTATTTCAAAGCAAAAATCACTCGCTCGATGGCTCGTATCTCAAAAATCTCATATGTTAGGGCACTCGTATCTCGAGGTACCACTGTACTTGCTCCCAGATGGAAGTTTTCAAGCTGCCAGAGGATCTAGAAAAGACCTCATGATACCAGAAGTCACGAGATGCATGGAAGGCTCCAGTTCAACGTAGCCATGTAAGGACACATGCAGGAACATCTCCAGGCAGTGTCTCCATCCCCTGGAATTCCATAAGAATCTGGATGAGTATCTAGGAGCACCTCTCTGTGCTGGGCAGTGTGCTCAGTGTTGGAATACAACGTTGAGTCAGATACAATCTCTTTCCTTCGAATGGACTCAATGTAATTCACTGACTCAAGTAAGAAAGCAACTCTGTCAAAAGTGATGAATTTCTTTTTTTAAAAAAGCCAAAAAAAAAAAAAAAACAACCCTATAAATCAAAGCCGTTCCTGTTACAGAACACGCTAAACCCCAAGCAAGGCACAATGTACGGATTGAGAGGTTCTAGAAAGACTCAAAGTTCCTGGCATTTCCCAAACCAAGAGTCAAATGACTCCCCTGATTGACTTGTTTCCTTTTTAACCGATTGCGTGAGTGGAGAGACACCTTCCCGAGATCCCTGTGGCACAGCCACTCACCATCCTACAGCAGAAAATAATGCCGGCGACATCCCCTCGAGACCCAAACAGAGACTCCGAGTGGTTTTTGTTTGACTTGGGTGATGCACCCCGTCTCTTGCCCTGAGCCCTCTCTCTGGCAATGGCGTAACGGGGCTGAGCGCTTGGGGAGCGAGAGGGGTCCCCAGGGGAGGGATAAGGCCCAGTCTGGGGGACTGTCTGTGCTGGCTGCACAGATGATTCAGCCTTGGACCCTGCCCCCGGGGGCTTGCAGTCTAGGATGAGGGTACAGGGAGAGACTGGAATAATGTTTCAGGTAGAAAGGGAAGCCCTGACTAAGGTGTGCAGGAGGCAGCCAATGGATGCTTCTTTCTCATTGATGTTTCCATATTTCTATTTCTCTCCCTTCCTCTCTAAAAGTTCTGTAGAAACACCCTGGCCAGTTTGGCTCAGTGGATAGAGCATCGGCCTGCAGACTCAAGGGTCCCAGGTTCAATTCCGGTCAAGGGCATGTCCCTTAGTTGTGAGCACATCCCCTGTAGGAATTATGCAAGAGGCAGGTGATTGATATTTCTCTCTCATCGATGTTTCTGGCTCTCTATCCCTCTCCCTTCCTCTCTAAAAAAATAAATAAATAAAATAAAATATACTTAAAAAAATAAAAGTTCTTTCTTTAAATATATTTTTATTGATTTTTTACAGAGAGGAAGGGAGAGGGATAGAAAGTCAGAAACATCGATGAGAGAGAGACATCGATCAGCCGTCTCCTGCTCGCCCCCTACTGGAGATGTGCCGGAAAGCAAAGTACATGCCCCAGACTGGAATAGAACCTGGGACCTTTCAGTCCGCAGCCCAACGCTCTATCCACTGAGCCAAACCGGTCTCGGCTAAAAATTCTATAAGCATATTTTTAAAAAAAAGAATAAAGAACTGTCCTCTTAAGATAGGAAATATGCAGAGCACAGTTACCAGTGAAGTCTATTTATTTTTAATCTAGGCATCCCTTTCACTATCAGAGTTGGAGCTCAGGAGAATGAAGTCAAATGGGTAGAGAGAATACCTGCGCTGAGGTTATATAATATGCTAATAAGGTGAGAAAACAGCGTGAACTTCCTGCCATTTAATATTCAGAAGGACAAGGAGCGGTTTGGAAAGTTCCTTTGGAGACAAGGAGCACATCTGTGGACTTGGCACGCTCTGCGTTTTACCCTGACAGGAGGGCTCGCTCAGAAACTGGAAAAACGCGCTGTTCCCTCTCCTGCCGGCTGCAGGGAAAACTGGGAGAACACATCTACGCATCTTTGCCTTTCTGAGCCCCATGGGAGCAGCCAGCGGAGGAGCGGATTCAGATTCGTGTTGTTTGGTCTCTGTTTTAATCACAAAGAGAGAGACCAGGGGGTGAGGGGAAGGGAAGACAGGCAAAGCCCGCTGTGGTTTGAGAGACACCACAAGACCCTCAGGCCTTCTTTGTCTTGGCTGCAACCATCATTATACCCCTGACACTTCTGGGTTCGGGCTTTTCTAGGAAATGTGCCCAACAGCCCGGTCACTAACCAGAAAGCACAGCCCGACAGGTAAAACCCGACTCCTCCCTCTGAAAGGTGACTTTCTAAGAAGTCTCGGGCAGGTATTCCATTCTCAGGAGGACTCACCGAGGTGGATGGGTGGCCAGATCAGCTGGCTCGCTGTCTCCCTCTCTTCTCTTGGACATGGTCAGAGGAGTGGCACTCGGTGATGCTAAAGGGACCTCCACTCTGGCCTAGGACATAAAAAGTGACAGGAGCCCGGCTGGTGTGGCTCAGTGGTTTGAGTGTTGACCCATGAATCCGGAGGTCACAGGTCAATCTCCTGTCAGGGCACATGCCCAGGTAGCAGTCTCTATCCTCGTGCAGGTGGTAACCCATCCATGCTTCTCTCTGGTCACTGATGTTTCTTTCTCTCTCTCTCTTTTTTTCTCCCTTCCTCTATGAAATATATATATACAGTATGTATACAGTATGTATATATATATATATATATTTAATATATTTTATTGATTTTTTTACAGAGAGGAAGGGAGAAGGATAGAGTTAGAAACATCGATGAGAGAGACATCGATCAGCCGCCTCCTGCACGCCCCCCACTGGGGATGTGCCCCGCAACCAAGGTGCATGCCCCTGACCAGAATCAAACCTGGGACCCTTCAGTCCACAGGCCGACGCTCTATCCACTGAGCCAAACCGGTTTCGGCAAAATATATATATATTTTTAAAGCGACAACCGCATGTCATCCCCACCCCAACAGCGACCACAAGCCACAGAGTCCACAAAAACAGAACATCTCAGCGTGTCAGAGAGCGGAGATTATAAAATAACCTGATGCATTGAAATCGGGCGCCTCCGAGGAGGCAGGACATACAAGCGCCCCACGCTGGCTGACAGGCCAGCAGCGGAGACCCCGACACAGAGCCAGCCGAGGCGGGAGCCCCATGGGTGCAGTGAGCATCACAGAGCTTCCCACCGAGCGGAAGTGCCCTTTCAAACGTCTGACCATTGCTCTGGAGAATAGAAGCGTGTGCTCCCCACGCGGGGAGCCTCTCACATCCTGACCCGCCCGCCAAGGTGGGTAAGATGGTGCCACTGATAAAGGACTCAGCTCCGGCCCACGAGAGGAGGCCCCGCCTGCTGGTCTCCAGAGCCTCCATGTCCCTCTCCTCTTGCTGCTTATGAGCAGAAGGAGCAGCTGAATTCCTGAAGCAGCTTCCTTTGAAGTCCTAAGGAATTACTGCCACAATCGAAGGAGAATGGGAAAAGCGTGACACTTTTTTTTTTTTTTTGCTTTGTTAATCCTCACTCAAGTATATGTATGTATATATTTAATTTTTAAAAATATATTTTATTGATGTTTTATAGAGAGGAAGGGAGAGGGATAGAGAGTTAGAAACATCGATGAGAGAGAAACATCAATCAGCCACCTTCTGCACCTTCCCTACTGGGGATGTGCCCGCAACCAAGGTACATGCCCTTGACCGGAATCGAACCCAGGACCTTTCTGTCTTCAGGCCGACGCTCTGTCCACTGAGCCAAACCGGTTTCGGCTCAAGTATATTTTTTCCATTGACTCTTAGAGAGAGTAGACAGGAGGGCAGGATGGCAGTGAAACAGAAATTTTTAGGGGTGACAAAGACAGGGTTAGGACATTTTAGACAGTAAGGGGACCCTGGAGGCAGCACAGGGCCGCAGAGCAGCAGAAGGTATTTATCTCCATAGAATAGGGGAGCGAACAGCTGCCATAGATGCATTTCCATAGAATGGGGAGCTGGGAACAGCAGAAGGTCATATTTCCAGAATCATCTAGAGCAGTGGTTCTCAACCTGTGGGTCGTGACCCCTTTGGGGGTCAAATGACCTTTTCACAGGGGTCACCTAAGACTTGGAAAACACCTATTTCCCATGGTCTTAGGAACCAACACACCGCTCCTCGGTGTAGCAAAGTGTAGCAATGTAGTTTACTGTTGTCATATGAAGACTGTTGCCCATGCTACACCACGATTCAAGACAAAATTTCACTTATTTGTCATTAGAAATAAATATTTCACAATATATAATTACATATTGTTTTTATGATTAATCCCTATGCTTTAATGATGTTCAATTTGTAACAATGAAAATACATCCTGCATATCAGATATTTACATTACAGTTCATAACAGTGGCAAAATTACAGTGATGAAGTAGCAACGGGAATAATTAAACATGAGGAGCTGTATTAAAGGGTCACAGCATTAGGAAGGTTGAGAACCACTGGTCCAGAGGGAGAAGGAGGAAGTCCCAAGGGAATAGGAAAACAATAAGGAAAGAGGGGGAGAACCTCCCGTGTCCCCTGGGAGGTTCCACCTTTGAGCAGAGGAGTTACTATAGCAACCAGGCTAAGGGATTAGTGACCAATGGTGGGGGGAAGGGGGATTATTAAGGCACAAAGATCTGCAGCTTTGTGAGCTGTGGGAAAAGAGACCTGGGGGGACTCTTTCCCGATCCCCACCTGGGAGTTTGTTCTGGGAGATTCTTCTTCCTCATCCACATGGGAATCGGCACTTGTTCTCCCCTAAGTTTCCGCCTTTGCTATACCATCTCCCATCCATGGGTTCATTCTTCAACTCGGACTCTGACAAAGAATCCATGAACCATCCTGCCCAGGGGAATACCACGTGTTCCAGTCCAAAAAGCTTGCTTCAAAGGGAGAGGGAGAAGGAGAGGGAGAGGGAGAGGGAGAGGAAGAGGGAGAGGGAGGAAAGGGAGAGGGAGAGGGAGAGGGAGAGGGAGAGAGAGAGACGTAAGAGAGACACATCAATTGGTTGCCTCCCCCATGCGCCCCAACCTGGGCCAGAGATGGAACCTGCAACCCAGGTACATGCTCTTGACTTGGAAACAAAGCCATGACTCAGGTGCATGGGCCAACACCCTAACCGCTAAGCCACATGGTCCAGGGAGGGAAAATGACATTTTATTATTTTTAAATATATTTTATTGATTTTTACAGAGAGGAAGGGGGAGGGATAGAGAGTTAGAAACATCGATGAGAGAGAGAGACATCGACCAGCTGCTTCCTGCACACCCCTTATTGGGGATGTGCCCACTACCAAAGTACATGCCCTTGTCCAGAATCAAACCTGGGACCTTTCAGACTACAAGCCAATGCTCTGTCCACTAAACCAAACCAATTTGGCAAACATGACATTTTAAACATGTGTATGCTATAACATCATCTGACATGATTATGTGAATTAGTGAGGGAATTGTGCGTGAAATTAAAGATGCGTGAACGCGAGGTGGTCCTCAGAAGGAGCATTCGGATGCCCATGCTCCTCTGTGCATCATCACTTTGCCTTCCTTCCCTGCGGTGATGTGCTTCTGAGCTTATTATGGAAGTTAATGTTAGAGTTTATCATATTCACTCTACCCTTGACTCCTTCAGAAATGTTGCAAACATTGGGAACAAGAATGAGCTTCATTGTCAATGGTATTTAATACACTACTGGTAACGTGTCAGATTGCCAATGCTAGAAAAGAATTGTTAAGCACCTAACCACGCTCTTTACAAAATAAAAAGCTTAGCCCTGGCCAGTTTGGCAAAATGGATAGAGCGTTGGCCTGCAGACCAAAGGGTCCTCAGTTTGATTCCAGTCAAAGGCATGGACCTTGGTTGCAGGCTTCTCCCCGGCCTGGGAGCTGGTTGGGGCACTTGCAGAAGGCAACCACTCAATGTGTTTCTCTCACATTGATGTTTCTCTCTGTCTCTCCCTCTCTCTTCCACTCTCTCTAAAAACCAATGGAAAAACATCCTCAAGTGAGGATTAACAAAAAATAAAATAATAAAAAGCTTAAACACTTTGATGTTGATTTGTGAAGCCACATATTCCAAGCTGCCCCCCTCTGGATCATTTTTAGGTAAACCTCAAATACTAAGTCATTTCCTTTATAAACATCTCAGCCTGTGGTTAAAAAAAAAAAAATACAGCAGAGACTGGTTTGGCACAGTGGATAGAGCGTCGGCTTGCGGAATGAAAGATCCCAGGTTCGATTCTGGTTGGGGGCATGTACCTTGCTTGCGGGCACATCTCCATTGTGGGGCATGCAGGAGGCGGCTGATCGATGTCTCTCTCTCATTGATGTTTCTGATTTTCTATCTCTCTCCCTTCCTCTCTGTAAAAAATCAATAAAATATATTAAAAAATACAAAACTGGATTTCATTGTTACACTTAAAAAATTAATAACAGCTCATCAATATCATCAAATGTTCCACCAGAATTCAAATTTCTCGGCTTGTCTCCTATGTATTGCTATAGTTTGAATACTATGTTCTTTTTTATAGTAATCACTAGAGGCTCAGTGCACAAAATTTGTGCATGAGGCAAGGGGTGTCCCTCAGCCCAGCCTCTCCAATCTGGGACAGCCTTCTCACAATCCAGGGTTGCTGGTTCCTAACCGCTCACCTGCCTGCCTGCCTGATTGCCCCTAACCGCTTCTGCCTGCCAGCCTGATCACCCTGTAACCACTCCCCTGCCAGCCCAATTGCCCACAACTGCCCTCCCCTGCAGGCCTGGTCCCCCCCAACTGCCCTGCCATGCTGGCTATCTTGTGGTGGCCATCTTTGACCACATGGGGGTAGCCATCTTGTGCCAGGGCAAAATGATCAATTTGCATACTACCTCTTAATATAGGATAGGTCATCATTGTCCAAAATGTCTTCCCTGAGATATCAAAAGATGTTATACAATTTTTAAAAAGACTGTTGTGGGCCAAGACTGGTTTGGCTCAGTGGATAGAGCATCGGCCTGCGGGCTGAAAGGTCCTGGGTTCAATTCCAGTCGGGGGCATGTACCTTGCTTGCGGGCACATCTCCAGTGTGGGCGTGCAGGAGGCAGCTGATTGATGTCTCTCTCTCATCGATGTTTCTGACTTTCTATCCCTCTCCCTTCCTCTCTGTAAAAAAAAAAAAAAATCAATAAAAAATATATATTAAAAAGACTGTTGTGGGCCAGTATATGAGAAGACACCCAATAGAATAAAGTTACACTTCCCTAAACCCTCAGTATGTTAATGAGCACTGCGGCCCTTTAAAAGAGCCGTGCGGGTGGGAGGATGGGGCTTTAGCAAGTCTTCTGCAACCTGGCTCTCCTTCTCTGGGACCCCCCCTGAGGAAATATTTCATTCTTGTGCCCGTTTTCTTTCCTGGCATAACATGTAACAGAGTTGGTTTTGTTTTCCTGGAAGTTTTCACGAGGATCAATATGGTCTCTACAGAGCCCGGATGCTGTTACTAACTGCCTTTCAGAACTGTGGTGAGAGATACGGGTGACCTGTGGGCAGCAAAATGACCACCAGGCATTTGGAAACAGGAGCTGTGTCTGCGGTACCGGATGTGAGTACAGGGGTGCAGAATGCTTACGCCAGGCCCGCTCGGGGAGCTGGGAGCCGGGGGTCAGACTCTGAGAAGACAAAGCCGTCCTCTGTCAGGGAAACAGCCCGTTCCCACAGCGCCATCCCTGGTGACAACGCTCTCCAAAATCCAATACAAGCCCGCGTGTTACAGAGGAGGTTTTCATTCTTATCACAGGCAGCTCCAGATAAGCCATCGGAGAAAGCCAGACTCAGTTTCAAATTGAAGGAGTACCCAGGACATTCTGTCCGCTGACAGGGACATCTGAAATTGGGTGTCTCCGAGAGATCGGACAGGTGCCAGTTGTGAATGAGGAATGGCCAAGCAGACCTATCTGGTCCCAGCACTTATTTTTGTTTCTCCCGGGGCATGTGTGGTTTCTAGCCTGCACCCAGAACTCTAATGCCAAGATGGCAGGGAGAAGAGACCCCCTCTTGAGCCTTGAAACAGAGAAAGCTGCATTGACAAGACAATTCCTCCCCATCTCCTGGCCATGGGGGTCAGCAGGAGAACGAATGAAAAGCTGACAATCATGTCACATTAGGATTGCATTTAGTTGGCCCAGATGACATGGATGTTTTTGCTTTATGTGTGTATATCCTATCTAGTAAAAGAGTAATATGCAAATTAACCACCATTCTGCCACCAGTCACCAGCCATGCCCACCAGCCAATCAGGAGCAAGTATGCAAATTAACCCCAACCCTGATGGCTGTGGCCATGGAGCGAGCAGGAGGGAGGCTTAGGTTTCCCTGGTGTTGGAGGAAGCCAAGTTTTGTACACACCCTGGCAGGTCCATGCTTTCACTCAAGGCTACAAAGTTTTAATTATAGAAGATAAATAAATCCCAACAAAAATGGTGGCAGCCACGGAGCTGGAGAGAGCAAGAGGCTAGGGTTGCCCCTGGCAATGGAGGAAGCCAAGCTTCTGCAGCCCTGGACTGTCTTGGTCTCTGCTTAAGGCTACAAAGTTTTAATTATTGAAGATAAATAAATCTCAACAGAAATGGCTGCTGCCACGGAGGAAGCAGGAGGCTTGGCTCTGCTCCAGGCTACAAAGTTTCAATTATAGAAGATAAATAAATCTCAGATACCAGGGCCTCCGCTTGGGTCACCAGGGGACGTGGCTGGCCTGCAAACCACCACAGGCCACTCGCCCAGGCTGCCCAACACCCCAAGGGAACCCCTACCCTGATCTGGGACACCCTTCAGGGCAAACCAGTTGGCCCCCACCGGTGCCCCAGGCCTCTATCCTATCTAATAAAAGAGTAATATGCAGATTGACCATCACTCCAAAATACAAGATGGCTGCCCCCAGGTGGTCAAAGATCCTGACCCATGTGGACACAAGATAGCCACCACAAGATGGCCAGCAGGGGATGGCAGTTGGTGGGGGGACTAGGCCTACAGGGGAGGGCAGTTAGGGATGATCAGATCTTCAGGGGACAGCAGTTAGGGTTAACCAGGCCTGCAGGGGAGGGCAGTTAGAGGCAAACAGCCTGGCAGGGGAGCAATTAGGCATCAATCAGGCTGGCAGAGGAGTGGTTAGGGGGTGATCAGGCTGGCAGGCAGAAGCGGTTAGAGGCAATCAGGAAGGCAGGCAGGTGAGCAGTTGGGAGCCAGCAATCCTGGATTGTGAGAGGGATGTCCCAGATTGGAAAGGGTGCAGGCTGAGCTGAAGGACACCCTCCCTCTCCCTGCATGAATTTTGTGCACCGGGCCCTCTAGTGTGTGTGTGTGTGTGTGTGTGTGTGTGTGTGTGTGTGTGTGTGATGTGTTTGTTTTTTTTAATTGTTATTTCAGAGAGCAAGGGAGAGGGAGAAAAAGAGATAGAAACATCAATGATGAGAGAGAATCATTGATCAGCTTTCTTCTGCATGCCTCTACTGGGGACCACGCCCACAACCCAGGCATGTGCCCTTGACCAGAGTTGAGCCTGGAACCCTTCAGTCCACAGGCCGATGCTCTATCCACTGAGCCAAGCTAGGCTCGGGCAACCCTGATGTTCTGTAAAATCCTCAGCTGGTCTTGGAAATGCCCTCTTTGTAATGGAATGGTGCCCCTCTGCCCAGAATCTTTCCCCAAAGCTCTACCCTTTAGGACAAAAGGTGTTCCTGTGATGCAGCTGGCTTGCTTCAGCCGGAGCAGAACAGTAATCAACATGAGGGGTACTAATTGGTCTCCATTTTCTTTTGCATTAAGTGCTCTGGGAGCTGAGGTAGGAGAGTTTGTTTTTGCTGGCAGGCATGGGGAACATGACTGCAATTACCACCCACTCCTTGTCCAAGCCAGGGCTAGAGAGTGAGCGATGTCAGAGACAGTGACAGAGTTGGAACTTCTAGTCCGTGGGAGTTTCTCTACTGCCGCCTGGTTAATGACTAGACATCTATATTGAGGCATTGTTGCCAGAAACCTTCAAGGTGCTAGGCACAGGGCTTGGTACTGGGGCAGAGAGGTACATTTTAGGGTTTGTAGACTAAATTGAAGGAGACAAAGGTAAGATTGCATTTCAAGGCACTTGTAATGTCTTTTTCAACTCTTCTTTTTAAAGATTATCTGAATTGATTTTAGAGAGGAAGGGAGAGGGAGAGAAAGAGGTAGAAACATCAATGATTAGAGAGAATCATCCATCAGTTGTCTCCGGCATGCTCTACACCGGGGATTGAGCCCATAACCCAAGCATGTGTCTCAACCAGGAGTCAAACTGTAACCTCCTGGTCCCTAGGTTGATGCTCAACCACTGAGCCACACCAGCTGGGCTCCTTTTCAACTCTTTACTATGAAAAATGGCAACAGTCAGAAAAGTGAAGAAATAATATATTCTGAGCATTCACGTATTCACCACTTCTACTTAAAAACCGACATTTGCCTATCACTGTGTGTGAGAAGTTGTTGAACAACTTGAAAGTAAGTTGCAAATATCAGGACACTCAAAGCCCCTAAATAATTCAACCACCCTAACCGGTTTGGCTTAGTGCATAGAGTGTCAGCCTGCAGACTGAAAGGTCCCAGGTTCAATTCCAGTCAAGTGCATGTATCTTGGTTGCAGGCACATCCCCAGTAATGGGTGTGTAGGAGGCAGCTGATCCATGTTTCTCTCTCATAGATGTTTCTAACTCTCTATCCCTTTTGCTTTCTTTCTGTTAAAAAGTCAATAAAATATACTAAAAAATAATAAAAAAATAAATAATTCAACCCCATCTCATCTCTTAGAAATAAAAACATTCCCCTCCCATTTAATCACCATGTAAATATCATATCCAAGAAATTTTGTAATAATTTCCCCAAACCATCTAAAATCCAATGTGCATTCAAATTTCCCAACTTGTCCCCAAAATGTCTTTTTGAGCCATTTTTGTTTTGTTCTAACCGGGGTCCAACTAAGGTTTACACCAGCTGTTACCATATTTTCCGGCGTATAAGACGACTGGGAGTATAAGTCGACCCCCAACTTTTCCAGTTAAAATATGGAGTTTGTGATATACTCGCCCTATAAGATGACACCTGGAGTATAAGACGACCCCCAACTTTTGAGATTTTTTGGGGTTAAAAGTCATCTTATATGCCGGAAAATATGGAACTTTTTCATTTAATGCTCACTGCTTTTTTCCTTAGGACAATGGCTCCCTAACCCTTTGAGGAGATCAGGCTTGTTACAGAATGTCCCCTTTGATTGCCTCCTCATGGTGTCCACTAACTTTTATGCTCTGTCAGTGTTTCTTGTAAACCTTACGTTAGGCCTACAGGTTTGATGAAGCATGTTTGATAAGAAAACTTCCTGTTTTCATCCCTTGCTGGTGGGAATATAAGATGGGACAGCCGTTTTGGAAATGAGTCAGAAAGATCCTAAAAATATTGACCATATTAAGAACAAGGCAAGAATATCTCCTCTCACCACTCCTTTTCAACATCAGATTGAAGTCCTTGCTAGTGCAATGAGACAAGAAAAGGAAATAAAATGTATACAGATTGGGAAGGATAAAATAAAACTGTCTTTATCTGCAGATGACATGACCATCTATGTAGGAATTCCAAAAGAAATAACAAAACAACTTCTGGTGGTCAGTATAGAACCATGCCATTTGCATACAAATTATATTAATAAGCAATTATATTAATTATATTAATAATCAATATACAAAAGTTTATTGCTTTCTTATTTACCAGCAATAAACAAGTAGAATTTCATATTAAAAACAATACTGTTTACATTAGTAGTACCCTCCACGATGAAAGACTTAGCTATAAATCTACCAAAATATATAGATGGTCTAGGTGAGGAAAACTACAAAACTCGGATAAATGAAATTAAAAGACTAAATAAATCGAGAGATAGTTTATGTTCAAGGACAGGAAGACTTGATATGACAAGACGTCAGTTCTTCCTGACTTGATCTCTACACTGAATGCAATCACACTTAAAATCTCAGCTGGTTGTTTTGTGGATATCAACAAACCAATCCTAAAGTTTATATGGAGAGACAAGAGACTCAGAATAGCCAACACAATATTGAAGGAGAGAAACACATTTGGAGGACTGATGCTAGTCAACTTCCAGACTTACTATAAAACAACAGTAACCAACACAGTGTTGTGTTGGTGAAAGAATCAAGAAATAAACCAATGGAACAAACAGAGATATCAGAAACAGCCCCACACAAACATTGTTAACTGATCTTTATGAAAGAGCAAAGGTAACACAATAGAACCAAGTTAGTCTTTTGTTTCTACAAATGGTGCTGGAACACCTGGACATTTGCATGCAAAAAAATAAAAATAAAAACAAAAATTCTAGACACAGAATTTTTACATCCTTCACAAAGACCAACTCAAATGGGTCATAGAACTACATGCAAAGAATGGACTTACTTCTCATGAAATTAATAATTATGTTGGTAATCACCGTGATTATTCGAATGGCAGGACCAGGAGAAATTTGAAGTCACTTGAAGTACAGAGAGATTTCCCAGAGTTAAAATCAAGCTCCCTTTATTTGCTTCTGTTAATTAAAAAATTAGAGTTAATGACACTCAAACTCTACAGCTCAAATGGCATGGCTCTATATTGGCTTAATGAATTCCTTTATGAAATCAACCCTAAAATGTTAACCCCCAGAAAATCATGAAATGCAATCTTCCTCTTTCTTTTATGAGCTTAACAGATCATTTTTAAGATCAGTGTTTATGTTCCATGAACAGGTTGTGTGATAACCTTTGGCCAAAAGAAATAAAATCCTGGCTTCCTGATCTATAGGTATACTTCCTTTAATCAGAAAGAAAGTCTACTTCATTTAAAATGGACAATTATTGGTGGCTTCGCTTTTATTGTAAGTTTACCTCTGACCTCTTGAAATGTCACTGTATAAAACTGCCCATCAGAATTCTCCATTTAAATGGCCCCTCCTCAAACATTTAAAACACTAAACTCATTGTCTTTCCCTTTCCTTACAAATTTAATCTCCTTGCTGCCAGGACTCTCCGTCTCTATGGGTGACACTATTCTCCCAGTTCCCTCAGTCAATCATGTCCCACCAGTTTTGCCTTTTCAATCTCTCTCACATCTTTGACTTCATTTTTTCCCTCTATGACTCCTGCCCCATACCTCAGTCCATCATCAAGATGTCAAGTTATCAAATTTATGCTGAGATTTCGGCAGTGACATGGCTGAAAGGCTAGCATTATCATTCCTGCACCTTCTTCCCTGCAGATGCCATTATACAGAGCGCTGGGTTATAATAAGAATAATGTTTATTGAGCAAGGAACCACCATGAGGGAAGTAAACAGGATGAAATTTTAGAAACATGCTTCAACCAAAAACAGTCTCCCTCATAAGAGGGCTAATTGTGCGCAATAGGATGGCAAGATTGAACTCTGGGAATGACGTCTCTACGCTGGACAGTTTCTCACCTTGCACAGCCCATTAGCCTTCTAGTCAGTCTCATCCAAGACCAGAAATCAATCATTTTAAGATGCCTCTCCGTGTCTCTTCTTTATCTTTTAACTTTTTCCATCTTTCCATTTTTTATGGACACTATTACAGATATCCCTTATTTCTCCCCCTTAGCTCACCTCCACCCATGCCCTCTGCCCCCTGCCCTTCACGACCCTGTTGTCTGTGCCCATGGGCTGTGCATAGTTGCTCTTTGGCTCATCTCTTCAGCTTCTTTCATGTCCCCTCACACCCCTCCCCTCTCACACCTGTCAGTCTGTTCCATGTATCCATGCCTCTGGTTCTATTTTGTTCGTTTATTTATTATTATTATTTTTAATGTATTACATGTGTACATATCTTCCCATTGCCTCCCCCAACCCACACCCATGCATGCCCTAACCCCCCAGTGTCTTGCATCCATTGGTTATGCTTATACGCATGCCTACAAGTCCTTCGGTTGATCTCTTATCTCCCCCACCCCTCCCCAGCCTTCCTGCTGTTATTTGACAGCCTGTTTGATGCTTTACTGCCTCTGTGTCTATCTTTTTGTTCATCAGTTTATAAAAATACGGAACGCTTCACGAATTTGCCTGTCATCCTTGCGCAGGGGCCATGCTAATCTTCTCTGTATCGTTCCAATTTTAGCAGATGTGCTGCCGAAGCGAGCACTCATCAGTTTATTTTGCTCATTAGATTCCACAGATAAGCGAGATCATATGGTGTTTGCCTTTTTCTGACTGACTTCCTTTGCTTAGCATAATAATCTCCAGGTCCATCATGCTGTCACCAAGGGTAAGCGTCCCTTCTTTTTTACACAGCTGCTGTGTAAATGTACCACAGCTGTTAAAAAATATATTTTATTGATTTTTTACAGAGAGGAAGGAAGAGGAATAGAGATTTAGAAACATAGATGAAAGAGAGACATAGATCAGCTGCCTTCTGCAAACCCCCTCCTGGGGCTGTGCCCCCAACCAAGGTATATGCCCTTGATGGGAATCAAATCTGGGACCCTTCAGTCCGCAGGCTGATGCTCTATCCACTGAGCCAAACCAGTTTTGGCCATAGCTTTTTTTTTTTTTAGCCGTCTCTTCTTTAACTCTGTGATTTACAACTTTCACTATACCCAAGTAGGATGATCAAAATGGTGCCTACGTGGAGCTGTCCGTGGTACTGAATACTGTTGGCAACTCTGTGATTCTCCTGACAACCAATAAAATTTTTCTCTGGAATTTTCAGTGTGTGCTGTTAACACCTGGCCAGGTCAGATTCAAGGGGAAGATAGAATTAGTTTATAAAGGTAAAATACTAATGTTATGCACAGAAACTATATGCATGACTTTTCTGTAAACAAATTTAATGAACTGTTCAACCAGTAGGGCTCAGTGGTTGAGTGTCGACTTATGAACCAGGAGGTCATGGTTTGATTCCCAGTGAGGGCACTTGCCTGGGCTGTGGGCTTGATCCCCAATATGAGGTGTGCAGGAGGCAGCCAATCCATGATTCTTTCATCACTGATGTTTCTATCTCTCCCCCCCTCCCTCTGAAATCAATAAAAATTTTTTTAAAAAAAATAACATGAAGATAAAACTTCAGGAAATGCAGATACAGAAAAAAATGATGTTGAGACTTTTTAGTCTCATGATAAAGAATACAACAAAGAAAATATGTAAATGCCCTGATACAAATACATAAAATTATATAGCAAAGCTTACAACTAGAAAACAGAGTTTTTACATGTTTATGATATATCATTCACACCAATTTTTTTCAGTTATTAAGCTTATCGATGAAGAAATGAAAGCTCAGGTTTAATAACTCAAACCTAACTCTATCCACTCCAAAGTCAAATTTTCATCATGATGCTCTACTGCCTCTCCCTGGAAAGAGACAGAGATCACATGCAAATGAAATTTATAATAAGTAGCAAATTGTTGAGGAACAAAAACAAGGCTAAGGTTATTAATAAAAATCAAGACCCAAATTAACTTAATCTGGTATGATTAACAACAACATAAAGAAAATTCTGAAGGCTTAGTTCAAAGTACTCCATTTGGGAGTTAAATAAAATAGCTTTACACTTACAGAATCAGACCTGGTCTGGTCCTGCTCATTTGAAAAAATGTCTCATCTTGCTTGTTATGTCAGCATGTGTCCCAGCAGGAAATGGTGCCATGGTCAGAACTGAAATAAGAACAGTTTAATGAGGGACTGTTTTTGCTGTTAAGGCAACTAACTAATAATGGTGACTAGACAGAACAGCTCTTTCCAACAGACAGAATGAAGGCCTGTTGAAAGGATGGTGTTTCTAGATAGAGTAACCAATGCCTGATTCTAGAAGGTCTTCAAGAAAAAAAAATGCTGTGGTAGTAACATAGAAAACTGTTCATAACCTTTTCTGTCAAACAGTGTACATATCAATAAATATATCTAGTTATCTATTTCTGTATATCTATATTGTGTATACAGATATATACTGTAGATATAGATATATAAATACACGTCCAAAGAAATAATAATTACCTCTAATTATTGCAATCCTAATTGCCTTCTGTTTTCTTCCTTTTGCTTACTCTATTTTCTATAAGAAACATGTATTTTTAACTAGGAAAATATCTTTTTTTTCTTGTGCTTTTTAAGAGAGAGGAGGACTGTCTGTCTGTGTAGAGTTTTAGAAAACTTGGCTACTGTGGAAAGTTTGAATTCTGACCTAGAGGGGGCATAAAAAGCTGCCTAGAACCTGTCTTCTTGGTGTGCTGTCTTCTTGCTAAAGGGTTTTCATGGGTCGTGAACCACAAAAGTGACTTCAGCAGTTCAAAGCCTGCAAAGCAGAAGGCACAGATGATTCACGACAGGTAAGTGATGGAGAGCAAAGGAAAGGCAGGAAAGGCGGAGCCTTTGGAAACACACCATTAATTACCTTTGGAAATTCAGCTGCACTCCACTCTGCTCCCCAAAATCCCTTATGTAATGACTAGAGGCTCGGTGCACAGATTCATGCACTGGTGGGGTCCCTTGGCCTGGCATGTGGGGATCAGATTGAAACTGGCTCTCTGACATCCCCCGAGGGGTCCCAAATTGCAAGAGGGTGTTTCTCGGGTGATGCACCCCAGAATCAGGCTCCCTCCTCTCTGGTTCCACGTGCATCACCTGAGAACCGCGGCTGCCAAGTCACCGAAGCTCAGCAGCTCCTGCGTTGAGTTTTTGCCCCCTGGTGGCCAGTGCATGTCATAGTTGAACAGTCCGATGGTCAGATGGTCAGACAGTCGCTTAGCCTTTAATATATATAGATGACTTAAAATGGCTTGTTTTATAAAACCCAAAAGCCCTGCAGTCATGTGCAGGGTGCAGGGAATGGCCAGGCACCATGAGGTAAGCAAGGAGGCCTTGTCTGTAGAGAATTCAAACACAATAACAAAACCAAGTAAACGTGTGTTTGCCTTTAAAATCACTACGTGTCAGCAATGCCACTTCACCCTCAGTACTTTGCTAAGAACTTCATAAATCCCAGGGGTGGTGTTAGAGGCAGAATTCTCTGATGGCACAGGGACTGTCTTACTTTTCATTTCCCTCTCTCTATATTCATTCTTCTTCTCTTTCCTTTGGTTTCGTTCTGTGTGGAGCGTGTGGGAGGGACAAGTATTCCGTTAAGTCAGGGGCGGGGAATATCTGGTCCCTGGGCCATTGAAAGCCTGAGAAACCATTTGGTCTGGCCCTGCCGAAGCTTTAGGGTGAGTTAATGAGATGTTTGACCAAACATAGCAGGCTGATTTTCAAGATGATAATTTTGTATGACCCTTGAATAATGTCCGAAACATCCCAATGGCTCTGGCAGGAAAAAAGGTTCCCCTTCCCTGCTTAAGTAGAGGTAGTGTCAGTGGGTCACCTGTATCTCAAACCCCCAGCAAGGGACAGATTGCAAGACTGGAAGATCTCGGTGTGTTTGTTACTGTCATTAGCCCAGCAATCCATCTTTTTTTTTTTTAATATATATTTTATTGATTTTTTTACAGAGAGGAAGGGAGAGAGAGAGTTAGAAACATCGATGAGAGAGAGACATCGATCAGCTGCCTCCTACACGCCCCCTACAGGGGATGTGCCCACAACCAGGATACATGCCCTTGACCGGAATCAAACCTGGGACCTTTCAGTCCATAGGCCGATGCTCTATCCACTGAGCCAAACCGGTTTTGGCCAGCAATCCATCTTAAGTGGATGGTAGGGTCATAATACTGTTTTTCCCTTTAGTGGCAACATCTACCCCCAAAAGTTCCTCCGTGCTCTGAAGAACTAATTATTGTTTCTTCTTTTATTCACCCTCCATTTATTTTTGTTAAATATTTTGAAAAATTGGTTTCAGAGAGGAAAGAAGAAGGATAGAAACATCCATGATGAGAGAGAATCATTGATTGGCTGCTTCCTGCACACCCCCTACTGGGGATCAGCCCACACCCAGGCATGTGCCCTGACCGGAAATCAAACTGTGACCTCCTGGTTCATAGGTCGACACTCAACCTCTGAGTCATGCCAGCCGGGGCTATTCACTCTTACATTTATATGCAACGTTTCTGCAATGTTAGAATTTGATCACTCAAGGACAACGCTTTTTAGGAAACTGTATTTCTCACATGCTGTGTATTATTCTGCAGGTGTCTAATGATAACGATTGTTATGCCGTTGTATTGTTAAAATTACCCCCTTGCTATTGGATGTTGAGCACTATTTCTGTTGTGTCTCCCATTGTATAAGGTTACTATGCCTACAGATTTCTCAGGGGCTGAAATACCTTCAAGGATGTGTGCTCTTTGTTTCCATTCACGGGATATTTTTAGTTTTGGAGGTCTTTGCAGGTAAGGTTGAGTCCCTGGCGAAAGGCTCACAAGAGCAATTCTATTATTATAATCCTATTATTTCTGGTTCAACTGGATTTATCTCATTTTCACCACAATGAAATTGAAACTGAATAGAATATTTTCTTATTTTTCTAGACTTAAATCAACTCCAGGACCTCAACAAACACACATAGCATGGGAAAGACCAAGGCATTGAAAATGCTAGAACGTGAGTTCCAGTTTAACCTGACTTTAACACTCTCGTTTGTTTTTAATCCCCACATGAGGATATTTTTTCATTGCTTTTCTGAGAGAGGGTGGAAGGAAGGGAGCGGGAGAGAGAGGTACCTTTGACAAGAAATCGAAACAGAGACCTTTAGGTGTTCGGGCTGATGCTTTAACCACTTACAAAACCAGCCAGGGCCTGATTTTAACTCATTTTAAAAGTAACCTTTCAGAGCATTTTTTCTTTCTTTATAGATAAAGGGCTAGACTCTGTAGATGCTAATAGTTAGTCTAGCAGCCATTTCCTGACAGGGCTTCTCACCTACTTTGTTTACCGGGATGAAACTCAGACTTAATTCTCAGTGTCCTGCTTGTCAACCTGCTGAGCCCACCAGTGCACTGAGACCCGCCTGTCCTATCAGAACCGCACAATTTGCATACATTTGCATTGTCATTTGCACACAGTAGGCCTGACTAAGTTGGAACTTCTGCTATGAGCAGTGGTCTTCCCTTTGCCTACAAGGAACACAGCGAAAGTTGCTACCGAGTCTGTGTCTCCTGGCTGCAGCTCCTTTTGCTCAAACAAGTGCTTTTCGTTCTGTATGAGAATCTAAAATTTACTGTGGTTTGCAGGGCTTACAGGCATAAATACCACACCCCCATCCCTACGGGTGCCTGTGAGGGTACCCAGGACACACGTGGCTCCCCATTTTCCATCAAAAAGGGGTCAGGATTTGATCTCCGGGTTTGTATCCTTCTTGCTTTGCTTCTGGCACCCTCAGAGGCCCACAGGGAACTTTTACCAACGACTAATTGAGCAATTAAGTGAAACCCAGCAACTAAAACTCTTAAAAGAAAACACCCAAAGTCTTCTCTCTAGGAAGGAATTGTGCCGAGTGTGTCACAAAACTTTTATGAAGATTAAGAAATTGAGTTTTCACCCCATCAGCAAGGCTCAGCTGTTGAGTGTCAACCTATGAACCAGGAGGTCACGGTTCCATTCAGGGCACATGCTGGGGATGTGGGCTCCATCCCCAGCAGGGGGCGTGCAGGAGGCAGCCGGTCAGTGATTCTCATCATTGATGGTTCTCTCTCTCCCTTTTTCTCTGAAATCAAGAAAAAATATATTTTAAAAAATTTTTCAAAGGTGTGTGAGGAGCCTGAATAATAGTGTCCACATCGCATGTTTGGGGAATTTATGAAGATTTGCTTTCATGAGGGGTTCATTTTGGACCTAACAACACAAGCTAGAGCAGCCCCTTCCCCTAATATAGCTCCCAGCATGTAATTAGGGTGGCTGAGGACTTGAATATTAAATAGCATTTCATTTTAATTAATTTAAATAGCCATATGTGGCTCATTGATACTTATTACACAGAGCAGCGTTAGAATCATGACAAAATGGGAACATGTAATAAAGGAAGGTCCTAATGGTGATCACAATTATAATGGCACTTATTATCATTATAAATGACACTTATTATTATTAGCATTTTACCATCTACATCAGAGTGTCCCAAATTCATTTCACAGATAACACTCTCCCCTCGGGAAATGCTGCGTTTCATAAAGTGTTTAATGAACCCAAATTAAACAGGACTAGTCAGATTCTTTACTGCTAATACTCATTACACTTTGTAGCCGGCCTCTGAAGGTTCCGGAAGGTGATTGATCCTTGGAACTCCTTGGCCCTTTGAACATCTGAAACTCGTGGTTGGGAAATCCCAGTTTGGGAGAAAGGGACACAGTGAAATTTAGACCGTGAGCCTGCACAGGACTGTTTTTCTTTTTCTTTATCTTTATGGTTGACACTATTACAGGTTTCTCCCCTCTCCCCCCATACAACCTCCCCCCACTTTGCTCACCTCCTCCCAGCCCCCACCCTCTCCCCTCCTGTTTTTGAATTGAGCCTGTGTGGGGTCTCAGCATTATGACCCGACCCCATCCATTATCCTGAGTGAATGAATACACTTTCTCTCTCACTGTGCTCCCCACATTTCTGTCCCTCATCCGCCTCACCTGCATTCTTCCGTGACCAACACTAAGGAAGTTTCTATGTCAGTCTAAAGCAGTTGTGTTTTGTTTTTTTCAACCAAAGGACTTGTATGCATGCATATGAGCACAAGCAATGGACACGAGACACTGGGGGTTGGGATGAGGGCATGTGACAGGAGGTAGGGGAGGTGGGGGAAGGTCAATGGGGAAAAAATGGAGATATATGTACTAATAATATGTAATATTTTAAACAAAAAAATAAAAAAGTACAGGAGCATGTTTTAAATATAATTTCATATAGAAAATGGTACAATCCTATCTGATAAAGAGGGAATGTGCTAATTGACCATCACTCCATCACAAAGATGGCTGCACCCACAGCTGAGGCCAAGTTCCCATAAGGAACTTTGACAAGCAATCAGCAAGGACCTGAGGCTATGCTCTCCCCAGACCCTGCAGGGCTTAACAGGGGACCTGAGGCCACGCCCCCTACCCGGCAGAGCTTGATGGGGGACCTCATCATCCCCCACTTCCCATCCTGGTGCTGGGTTAGGGGACCTCAGGCTGCTCCCCCTACCTCAGTGCCAAGCTGGGGCCCCTCAGGCCATGCCCCCTACCAGGGGACTTCAGCTGATGCTTCCCACCCTGGCACCAGGCTGGGGGACCTCAGGCCGCACCCCCTGCCCAAGCACCAGGCCAGGGGACCTGAGGCTACACCCTCCTGCCTGGTAGGGTTCGACAGTGGATCTCAAATCATGCTCCCCACCCAGCAGGGCTTGACGGGGGACCTGAGACTGTGCCCCCATTCCTGGTGGGGCTTGACGGGGGACCTCAAGGCATGCCCCCCACCCTAGTCTGAGCTGGGGGTCCTCAGGCAATGCCCTCCCTGTCCCGGTGATGAGCCAGGGGACCTGAGGCTACATCCCCTACCCAGTGGCTTGAGAAGGATGGGACTGGCTAGGTCTGGATATAGTGCAATGGGGGCAGAGGTCAGCTGGGTCTGGGTCTCACACGATTTTGAATTGAGCCTGCGTGGGGTCTCAGCATTATGACCTGATCCCATTCATTATCCTGAGTGAATACACCTTCTCTCTCGCTGTGCCCCCCACATTTCTGTCCCTCAACCACCTCACCTGCATTCTTTCATGACCAACACGAAGGCCATGTGGGTGGGTGGGGACTTGACTCTGGGTCCTCTGACAGGAGGAAGGTTATCATATACAGTGGTACCTTGAGATACGAGTGCCCTAACATATGAGATTTTTGAGATACGAGCCGTCGAGTGAACGATTTTTGCTTTGAAATATGAGCAACATTTAAGATAGGAGTAATCACGTGGATTGGCCAGCTGCACACGACCCACCAGTTTACTGCGACTTGAGCATCTCATAGTTTCCCACGCCTCAAGGTTACGGAACGAATTAAACTTGTATCTCGAGGTACCACTGTACATTTTACTAATTTTCTTTCATCTCTGACACCTCTATTATAGAGAAGGGGCAAATAGCAATATGAAATTATTTCCTCTAATCCACTTTTAATGTGCAAGAATTTCGTGCACTGGGCCACTGGTTCTATATAAAAGGGACTAATCTGTAAATCAACCAAACAGCAGAACAACCAGTTGCGATGACACACACTGACCACCAGGGGGCAGATGCTTAATGCAGGAGCTGCCCCCTGGTGGTCAGTGTGCTCCCACAGGGGGAGTGCTGCTCAGCCAGAAGCCGGGCTCACTGATGGCCAGCACGGTGGTGGTGGCGGGAGCCTCTCCCACCTCAGCTGCAGGCGGGCTGTAAGGAGCGAGGGGTCCTGGACTGCAGGAGGGTGCAGGCCAGGCTGAGGGACCTCCTCCCCTGCCCCAGTGCACGAATTTTGAGCACCAGTATTCCATTTATTCTACAAAATGGATAAAAGCAGTGCCCCCTTACTATAACTGCTTTAGATATATGCATTTACATGGACTTGTGAGGGTACCCAGTAAAAACAGAAATAAAAAAGAAACTTCAAATTGGGGGTTTGGGGCATGGACGGCCACCTTACATCATTCTTGGTTTGCCCTGGATTGTTGCACTTTGTTTTGGTTGTGAAAGTATTGAGAAGTCATGACTTATGCATGTATGTAATTATGTTTTACAACATGAAGAAGACTCTGCCAAGGCACAGCGTAGTCCAATTGCTTTAAACCGGGCCTGGCTGGTGTGGCTCAGTGGTGGGGCATTGACCTATGAACCAGGAGGTCATGGTTGATTCCCAGTCAGGACATATGCCTGGGTTGTGGGCTCAATTCCCAGTGTGGGCTGTGTAGGAGGCAACAGATCCAAGATTCTCATCATTGATGTTTCATTCTCTCTCTTTCCTTCTCCCTTCCTCTCTAAATTCAATAAATAGATATATTTTACTTTATTATTATTTTTTTATGTATTTTATTGATTTGTTTTAGAGAGAAAGGAAGAGGAATAGAGAGTTAGAAACATAGATGGGAGAGAAACATTGATCAGCTGCCTCTTGTACACCTCCTACTGGGGATATGCCCCAATCAAGGTACATGCTCTTGACTGGAATTGAACCTGGGACCCTTCAGTCCGCAGGCTGACACCCCCCAAACCAGCTAGGGCAATAGATATATTTTAAAAATTGCTTTAAACCAGTTTTCAAGGAAAAAAACATCTTAAAAGCAGCCTGAGAACCAGGAAATGGGAGAAGATCTGGCCCAAACCAGCATGACTTCCACCTTCCACGCTGCCCTCATCCAGCCCCTGTGACACTGATAATGCGACCCTCCAGCGCCCCCGCCCTCTCATTCTTACCTCTCTACCTGCGGTGGTTTGGCTGGGAGATCTGACCTCAGCCGCTGTGCCGGTTGAGGCACATCAGAGAAGCAGGACCGCTGGGAGACTTTATAGGCGATGTGCGCACCAGGTGAAACCCACAGACGTGAACTTGAACCAGAAGAAATGGACGGGAGTCCTGGCTGGTTCTTGCTGCATCTGACCTTGATGGTATAGATCAGTGGTTCTCAACCTTCCTAAAGCCGCGACCCTTTAATACAGTTCTTTATGTGGTGGTGACCCCCAACCATAAAATTTTTTTTGTCGCTACTTCCTAACTGTAATTTGCTACTGTTATGAATCTTAATGTAAATATCTGTGTTTTCTGATGGTCTTAGGAGACCCTGCTAGCTGTTCGCGACCCACAGGTTGAGAACCGCTGGTATAGATGCTCCCAGAAGCCAGAACCCTTCGTCCCGGAGCCAAACACACACCCAGGGGTGGGAGACACGGAGGGAGGACCCAGGAGAGCGGGCAGCAGCTGCAGGCCCCGTGCCTGCCAACGAGGTGAGCAAGGAGAGGATTGGCAGGTGTGTCCACCCCGTGGCTGCTCCTTCACGTGCTCCCAAATCTCCTGGAAGAATCTCTCTGGCCCAGCCAGAAACCAATAGCAACGAGGTTTCCACACAACGCAGCTCACCCTAATCTACCCAGGAAAATCCACCCAGCCAGGAAAACAGCATTTGTGGGGAGCAGAGGATTTCACTTACGCGGGCTCTCTCTGGTCTCCATCAGCGCTGAAAATCAGCAACGTGTGTGCGGGCGGGCGCCCTCAGCTTACTGCCTGATGGACCGAGCTGTGATCATCACCTTTCTCTGTGTTTTCAACGCAGCGATGAGCTCACCAGATGCAAGAGACTCAAGGGGCCCTTAAAAACATGTGTTTTTATTGATATTTAGAGAGAAAGGAAGGGAGAGGGAGAGACAGAAACATCCATGAGAGAGAAACACCATTGATCAGCTGCCTCCTGCAGGCCCCACACTGGGGATGGAGCCCGCAACCCAAGCATGTGCTCTGACCGGGAATCAAACCAGTGACCTCTTGGTTCATAGGTCGATACTCAACCGCTGAGCCACACAGGCCAGGCTCAAGATGCATTTTTAAAAAAATATGTATTTTATTGATTTTTTTTTTTTTTTTACAGAGAGGAAGGGAGAGGGATAGAGAGTTAGAAACATCGATGAGAGAGAGATCTATCAGCTGCCTCCTGCACGCCCCACACTGGAGATGTGCCTGCAAGCAAGGTACATGCCCTTGACTGGAATCGAACCTGGGACCTTTCAGTCCACAGGCCGATGCTCTATCCACTGAGCCAAACGGGTCTTGGCAAGATGCATTTTTGATAGAGAGGCCACACCTTGGATCAAGGATTTACAAGAAAACAAACTCTTTAAATAACCCCAAAGGAAGACCCCCTCTCTAGAGAATGCCCCTTCCCCACCCCCAACCCCCCCAGGCTGCAGGGAACGCGGGCGGTGTCTGCCCTCAGAAGGGAGATGTTGGCAAATGCAGGGAGCCAGCTGGAACGAGGCGGTTAATGCACCTGAGTCCCGGCTGCCTCCAGGGCTGCTTTTCCAGGCGGGGCCTGAGGTTCATTACTCTGACACGGGAAAGAAGGTCACGAAATGCGAGAGGGGACCGTGTCTTCCCTGCGGTGGCCATTCCTCTGGGGGGAGAGGGAAAGGTGCGGGAGCAGCGGGACCTCAGGGCGCTCACAGCGGTGAGGGGCAGCCAGCTTTCCACAGACAGAGGGAGGGGGCTGCCCGCGAGAGCCACACGCAAAGAGCGGCAGGGAGAAGAGTCTGGGGGGGCGGTTGTTGGGGGGAAGGAAGGGGAGAGGAAGCGGGAACCTGGTAAAGGAACATGCAAACAGGCTCCCAGCGGGAGCCACGGGGGACTCACCTGCAGTCCGAGGCTTTCTGGAACCAAATAGGAAACACACACGCATGCACACACAGGCACACGTGCATGCACTCACACATACACATGCACCAGTGCGCACACACGCATGCACGTGCACCCACATAGCACCCACACACGCACTCACGCACACGCACTTATTCATGCACACGCACGCACGCACGTGCATGCGCACCCACAATAGCACTCCACACACGCACTCACGCACACGCGCACGTACACTTATTCATGCGCACGCACGCACGCACGTGCACGCACACCCACACAGCACTCCACACACGCACTCACTCGCGCATGCACACACTTATTCATGCACATGCACACACATGCATAACCACCCTCATAGCACCCCACACACCCACTCATGCACATGCACGCACACAGCACTCATGCACTCACACATACGCCTTCGCACAGCTACGCATCATCGCCCTCCCCCTTGCTGCCTCCCACCCTCTGGGTCCTTCTCAGGCCACGAACACCCGGACTGACCCTCTGAGCTCTGGCTATTGGCACCTGGGCCAGCGGGAGGCCGGACCCCCGACCAGACCCTGGGCCTCACCAGACCGGCCTGAACCTGCTCAGCTCCCAGGCGCCCGGAGCAGGAGGCTGGGCCCTGGTTCCGGCTACACAGAACCGAATCCCGGTCCAGGATGTAGGATTTATTTCCTTTCCTTTTACAATTTTATTTTTGCTTAAAGAATGTCAGTTCAAAGATTAAAATTGATCATGAGCCGAGACCGGTTTGGCTCAGTGGATAGAGCGTTGGTCTGCGGACTGAAAGGTCCCAGGTTCCATTCCGGTCAAAGGCATGTACCTGGCTTGTGCGCCCAGCGAGAGCTGAACCGCGGGGAAGGGCTGATGCTCAGTCCGGGCCGGAGCGGCTGGAGCTGCCGGGATCAATCACAACCCCAGCACCAACTGGCCTAGAAGCCCAGCGTCTTTATTAGCCGTATATCATGACGTGTGAGGAGAAAAACGTTCTTCGAGAATGAAATAACCCTGATGGCCTGTAATAAACGGTACCTTCTCCACACACATCATAGAGGCTGGGATGGGTTTACTGCTTTCTCGGAAAACCCAGCCATGACCTACTTTATATAACACCGGTTCAATCCAGCTGCGTAGGAATGAAAAACAGTCATTTATGATGGGAAACACCAGCAGCCCCGATGTGCAGTTGTGCTCCTGGAGTGACATGGACTCGTCCAGTATCCTCCTTTGTGATGGAAAAAGCTAAATTTGTTTTAATTTTTTCACAACCCAGATAATCACCTTTGTTGCGCTGAGTACTTGCACGGGACAAAATCTGTGTCCTGCCTCGAATTCCCTCGGTCCACCTCTCACTTCAGCCATTGCTATAGCAACCACCTTTGAGAAGGGGTAACCTGGCAACACCTCCCTTGTGCAGCTGCATCCACTCGGTGTTTGGTAAAGCAGAATGACACCTGCAGGAACCAGCCCAGCACTCACACTAGCATCACCTGGGTATGTAAGAGTTAATGCCCCAGGGCCAGCCCTGGACCAATGGGAGGTAAGAACTGGAGAGTGAATGCCCCTCCCCCTCCAGCGCTCAGTCTACCAGCCCATTAGGTGGCTCTGGTGGGATCAAACCCTCCCTCCCACCCCCCATGGCCCATAAGGGGGATGACCTGAGGAGGCATCAGTACTAACTTTTCCTTCTTCCCTATTTTCTTCTTCCCCAATCCTTCACGCCTCTCTTCTAGGAACATTTCTTATAATTGGAAAATTCTGGAAGTCAGTGAAGGCAACAATCTAGGCAGATATGTTAAGTAACTTGTGATGGATTATCAGAGAGAGAGACTTGGAGAAGTCCTTCTAGTCCACTCCCTACATCACACCTCAGTCATTGACCAGAGAACCATTAAAAACAAACAAAAACTCTTTGAAAGATGGAATTCTAACATCTTCTTTGGTAATCCCATTAGATATTCAGATTTCTGTTGCATATGCATTTTAATGAGTAAGAGGCAGAGACACAAGGGCTGGATGGTGGATGGAAGCTCTAGTGTCTATAGTTGCATGAGCTAAATTGATTTTGCTCTTTTCAGGAATGTAGTTTAGTTTCAGAGGTTTGTGCCAATTCAGTTCTTATATTTTTATCTGCTTCGAGTGTATGAGTAGATGTGAAGTCCTCTCCTTGTTAGACATGCCATAAATTCACGATCAATTTTAATCTTTGAACTGACATTCTTTAAGCAAAAATAAAATTTTAAAAGGGAAGGAAAGAAATCCTACATTTCTGTAACTTGGAACAATTCAGGCAGTTCTTGGTAAAAACAAAATAAAGAGAAAAAATCCTCTCTTCTCTCTCAGATTATTTTTAAGATTTTCTCTTTGACTTTGGTGTTCTACAGAGCAGAAATGCAGCTCAGAAACCAACTAGTCAAATCTCTCACTCTGTTTTACACATGATGAACCAGAGCAGCTGGAGCTAAAATTACTTCCCCAAAGCAGAAAGTCAAGTTTATTTTATTTTTTTTTTTCCTTCTTGAAGTTCAGTTGCAGGATTCGAATTCCACTCAGTGGCTTTCCATTGTGATTCTATGTGACTCAGGCCACAGGCCAGTTTCCCACTGTGGCAGCAGGATGGACACACCATGGGCCACCTCTGAAAAACCACATAACACACACAGCTGTCAGATTCCCAGCCAAATGGTGTGATCTGGTGTGGCAGCCCGAGGCCTGGTCCGGGAGGATTTGCTTAGAAATATCCAAAGAAAACTAGGCAGCCCAGCTGGTGTGGCTCAGTAGTTGAGCATCGAACTATGGAACCAGGAGGTCTCGGTTCGATTCCCAGTCAGGGCACATGCCCAGGGTTGCAGGCTCGATCTCCAGTAGGGGGCGTGCAGGAGGCAGACAATCATTGATTCTCATCATTGATGTTTCTATCACTCTCTCTTCTCCCTTCCTTTCCAATACCAATAAAACATATCAGCTCCTCTTACCCGTGCTGCTCTTAAATATCAATTAGAGTGGGAGATAGTGTACAAATGGTTATTGGCAGAGTGATGAAGTATTAGCAATCCAGATGGTCTAAGAAATATACAACCGTCGTATAAAGTTCCAGAAACACTTTATTTAAAAATGGAGTTGTAAATGCATTAACAAAATAACATAAGTAATAAATGTAACAAAAATAAATAAGGAGAATAATGTATTCATAAAAAATAAAAATAACATAGTAAAAGGCCAAATGTTTATATTTAAACAAAACTGTGTAAACACTTAAACGATAATGTAAGTAGACAGACGCCGGTATTTTCCTAAACAACTCCTTATCTGCTACTTCCAAGTGGACAGAATCAGTACCCAAACAACTGGAAAAAGGAAACACTGGTGATTATGTTTGAATTTTTCTTCAAATGGACTGACCCTGTTTTAATGTTTCATTTACTCCTTCAAAGCACTTGTATCTTTCCAATCATGTAGTTTAAAACCTTTTTTTCAGTTTCCTTTATTAGCATGGGTAACTTAGCTTCATTAGAACAGTTCATTTACCCTTTTAAAAAAAAATTAAAGAAAAATATGAGCTCCATTACACCGCAGATCTTTTTTGTACATCTCTACCAAAAAAAAAAAAAAGAAAAAAAAATTTTTTTGCGTCTTTATTAAGTGGCCCAACGGTACAGGATCTGTAAAATCCTGTACACTTCTCAAGTGTACACAGTTCGTTTCTTGAAACAAATGTAGCACAGGATTATTGCTGAAATATTACAGACCATTTCATCAATTTGCAAAGGTGGCAGCTTTCATCTTTATAGACTGGCGGGGTCGAGGGGAAACTCCAAGTCTGCTAATACAAAATGAATTAGATTCACCCCAATTATAGTGTTCTGGAAACACACAGAGAGTCGCTTTCTTTTTCAACTTATCCGAACGCGACCTTACTGGGAGGAGAAAGAAAGGGTTAATAGGAGATATTTTTCACAGGCCCCACGCCTTCCTCATGTCCTCTTAGAAACGGGTCAGACAGACACACGGGGTCACTACTGGGTCCTACAGGGGAACGCACAAGCCATCCATTGCTTGGGGGTGAAACTACCGACTAATCTCATGGCTACTGGCTCTCCAGGTCTGCTACCGAAGAAAATTTTCACTTCATGATCGGTTCAAGGGGATTTTTTTTCCAACTGTCACATACAAACTTGGTAACACCGGACCAATATACATGTGCTGAGTTTTAAAAATATACTCCACCTAAGCTATCTAGTTTAATGTAATTATCATTTGCCCTAAAATGAGAGAGAAACTCTTCCTTCCATTAAAAAAAAAAAAAAAAAAAGGATATTGAAAAAAGTGCCAAATTCATCTCTTTGCCAGTGGAGTAAAATGCTGGGGGTTAGAACAAACAGTCTCATCAGTCTCCTATGTACAAAAAGGCGGTGAGTCCTTACTGACCTCTAGCTATGTCCACCTGCCGCTGCCAGCGAATCTTAGTGCAAACGTAACAGCTTGTCTCCGTAAGCCCCAAGGCAATGTGTGTGGCTACGGAGTTCTAGCAATCGCATACATGTTGGAAAGTTCTAGAACACAAGAAGGACTTGTGAAGGTCGGTTTGACTGCGGACAGGTAGCTGTCGCTGTATCCAATGGGAATGAGCGCTAATATAAATCCTGTTGTTAAGAAGCAAATATAAGTGTTAACAAATCTGTACAGATGGAGAGAGAAAGTCCATTTCGGGGAGCAGCTTGGCACAGGGGGCTCGGGGGTCACAGAGGGTGGGTATCTAGTTTGCTTGTCGGTCACAGCATGGCTTAAAAAAAAAAAAAAAAAAAAAGGACCAAGAACAAAGATGGGGGGAGGGAGGCGATGCCATGATCTAGTGTCGTTGGAAAATCATGAGACCATCAAAGGCGACGTCACAAGGTGCTTCTTCCTAAATGTGCACCGAGCGGCGACCCGAGAGGTCGGAAGGGACGGATGTGAACCCACGTGAGAGGAGGAAATAAATAAATAACCGTAAGAAGCCAGAGAGAGCCAGATCGTACTGGACCAAGCTGTCTTGTTTTGTGCAAGTCGCCGCTCCGCCGCTTCCGCCGTCCCTAGTCTGTGGCCGGGCAAGTCCCCGGAGCGTCACTCCGGCACGGCCACCTCCTCCTCCTCCCCGTCGGGGTTGAACCTGTTGAAGTGGATGCTGAAGTCGGCCTCCGACTCCGTGTTCTCGAACTCGGCCGAACTCGACACGGCGGCGGGGTGGAGAGCCCGCGTGTCGGCCGGGCACAGGGCCGGGGTCTGGCCGGGGCTGCTGTGGTTGTTGACGGGGCTGGCCTTCTGTTTGGGGGGCGACGGCAGGAGAGCGTTGGGGAAGCCCATGTTGTTGAGAGCCTCCAGGGTTCCATCCGGGTCAATCATGGCATTGATCGCTGGAGGGAAAGGCGTGGGGGAAAGACAGCTGATGATGCAGTCGAGTTTGGGTGTGAACATTGCTTATGATTAGGACAGTATTTCGACTATAAAAAAAAATATATATATATATTTTATTGACTTTTACAGAGAGGAAGAGAGAAGGATAGAGTCAGAAACATTGATGACAAAGAAACATGGATCAGCTGCCTCCTGCACAATCCCCTCTGGGGATTGATCCTGCAATCAAGGTCCATGCCCTTGACCGGAATTGAACCCAGGACTCTTCAGTCCGCAGGCTGACGCTCTATCTACTGAGCCAAACTGGCTAGGGCGTATTTTGACTACGGACGCTTTTCTTTGATGCTTCATTTCGGCGACCCCTTTCTATTCTGTTTTGGAAACCCCACTCTCCATCACTCTGGGCCTGGTCTAGACGTCACAGAGCTGAATGCTTTCCTGGCGCCTGAAGCAGCTCACTTATGGGCACTGCAGAACCAGATGGAAGGCTGGGATTGGACATGTGAATTCAGAAGCAATCTTTTTAAAATCTGCTTTCATTATTTTAAGAGGATAATATTGAAAATATCGGTTATAATTTTAATGAACACTCAAGTAACTGGACATCAGTTGCTACTGATGGGATTTGAGGTAACTCAAAGTTGGGGAAACTGTCATACATGAGCACACTCTGATGCCTCATAGCATGTTGTCACTCATGCCGGTGAGTGCTAGGACATCAGCCATGTGCAAGTGTGGATGTGTCACACAGCCATTAGGATCCCCTCGCTGCCTAGATACTAACAGCCTATGGCAGCCCCAGTAGGCCAAACAAACCTCTATGAGAGGGGCTAGTTAAAACCAGCTTTCACCGAGGCTGGTTTGGGTCAGTGGATAGAGCGTCAGCTTGCGGACTGAAAGGTCCCAGGTTCGATTCCGGTCGGGGACATGTACCTTGCTTGTGGGTACATCTCCACAGTGGGATGTGCAGGAGGTGGCTGATCAATGTCTCTCTCTCATCAATGTTTCTGCTTTCTATCTCTCTCCCTCTCTGTGAAAAACAATAAAATATATTTTAAAACCAGCTTTCAATCCAAAAGATCTTTGAGTGAATGAGGAAAACTCGTAGTCAGTGATTTTCAACTTGGCATTGGATAGAGAGTTGGGAGAAGGAAGCACCATAGACTTAAGAATCACTTAAGAGACCTTTTCTAAAGCACACCCCCATTCTACCAGCGAACACTCATTCTACCAGTGAACAGCTTTTACTCACGTGGGTATGCACACACCCTCAGGTGTGCTGAGAGAGAATAAAGTCTGAGAATCACTGAGGTAGGACTAACATAGCATGTCTATGATAACTCAAGCAATAAGAATTGCGTAGAATTAGCAGTCTACTCTGAAATCGGCCTGTTGTACCCCTGGGACTTCTGGGTCAAGAACTACCCAGGCTTTGATGCATGATTAAGATCTGACACACCAATGCATGTCCCTGTCAAAGTCACTGTGGCCAACGGAACCTCTCTGCTCTCTCTTCCGGCCCCTGTGGCCAACATGATACATTCATTTCTTTTTTTAAAAAAATATTATTTTATTGATTTTTTTACAGAGAGGAAGGGAGAGAGATAGAGAGCCAGAAACATTGATCAGCTGCCTTCTGCACACCCGCCACTGGGGATGTGTCCACAACCTAGGTATGTGCCCTTGACCAGAATCGAACCTGGAACCTTTCAGTCCACAGGCTGACGCTCTATCCACTGAGCCAAACCAGTTTTGGCTGCATTCATTTCTTGATGCTCATCCCACAATTATCATTTGTGTTACTAGTTCATTTGGGTTCTACCACAAATATAAGTTAAGAATTGTCAAACCAAGTAAATAATTCTGTCAATAAGCATTTTAAGTTGCATATGCATATTTTAATACATTATTTCATATATTTTTCATGTATTAGTATTAGATGTAATAGGTAATAGATATAATACTATAAATTCAATTATAACATTTAGCAATATGCTCAAGATTGAACTTCATTTCTTTTTATTTATAATGGGCTTTGAACTTTCTTTTTATAAGTAACTTGGATATGTTCAAATCTGTATTTTTATCCATGTCATAACATTTAATCAAATAATGCTTTAATAGTAAGAACATTCTAAGAAATACCACTTAACATGCACTGTCCTAAACTATTAGTTCTTTCTACTTCATTCAGTAGTGAATTTACCTTGAAGCTGTTTTTCTACTCTTTTCAGCTCCTGTAAGATGGAAGAAATCTCCTGTAGAAAAAAAAAATGACAAAAGAAGACCTTACTTTATGAAAAATGCTTTCATTTGATAAGCAATTCCCCTGAGACTCATCTTACTGGGAATACTTAACATTATCCGTATGGCACTACATTTGTAGCAACAAGATATAAAATAAGCAGGCTAGCCAGTAAACATGATTCAAATTTTAAAATCTTTACATTAATTTTAAAATAAAATTATTTCTTTCAATGAAATGACAGAAAATGAAAAGTTCAAAATTAAGAAAAGATTTTGGAAAATTGGTCTTGATCAACCTTGCACACCTTTAGAAAAGAGCCGAAGGATTTGATTTTTTGGGGAAAATGTCTGAGTTTCCAATTGCAGTTTTAGGATGACTCTCTGATCAAGAAAAGTCTATACAAATTCTTAAGGAGACAAGCAAGTTATTAAGCAAATGGAAGTGAGCATTGTCAACTTATTTTCAAAATGCCTACTTATGACATACTAGAGGCCTAGTGCACAAAATTTGTGCACAGGTCAGGGTCCCTAGGCCTGGGTGGTGATCAGAGCCAATTCCATGCTGCCACCTGGTGGCTGGCACACGTCAGAGCGAGCAGTCGAACTCTCCCGTTGGTCAAACTCCCAAGAGGGCAATTTGCATATTAGCCTTTTATTATATAGGATGATTATTACAAGAACACGAATGCATAATAGTAAGAAACATAAAACTTTCTCCTCCACACCCTCTCTCCTCGTTTATTTGGCCCGTGTTAGCCTTTGAGTTTGACATGCTTGCTCTACAACTCTGAAGTAATCAATATCTTAAACTCCTATGAGAGTTGGTTTAAGGCATAAAATTACTAAAACATGTGCGTTGACATTTTCCTTCAAAAATGTATATTAACAAAAAGCTCAAAAATAAGCATATCACTCCCTTAAAACAAAGCGCTGCTATGAAAATGTTTTAACAGCTCAGAACAGTTAGTACCATGCTTGAGGTCTTCACGATGGGAACTTCACTCTCAGCTCTTAGCTTGCTTTCTATTTCATCCCAATTCCGATCCTTATCTTTAAATAATATTCTGTAAATAAAAAAACAGAAGCATTTTAATGTTCATATTTAGAAGCCTACCACATTTTAACAATAATACAAAAACAAAATCTTTCTTTAAGCCAGCACAAGGATAAAGAACCAACTAAATATTACATAACTGTAAATAAAATCTTGAGCCAATATTGCTAAGGAACTCATTTTTGTGAGAGATCTGTATTAAGAAAGTAACTGAGTGGATATGAATATACACATAAATTCTTGTATTTACCTCATTCTTGATTGAAAACCAAATATAAAAGAAATGTAGATGACATAACACTCCAAATTGTACCTGATATTTATAATTAACCATCAGTTATAAGAAAACACACTTTGCTCAGTTAGAACACACGCAGTATAAGCAAAAGAAGAAATTAAGATAAAAACAGGTTGAAGTAGGTATGAATAATTGTCTCCTACGACATCTTCCTATAGGAAAAGGAATCCTATTGATTGAGCAAAGTGTGAACGTGATTTTAAGGACTAAAAATTGATGTGCTTACTGTGTTTTTCTTCACAAATCTTCCTTTTGATAAAACAATCTCCAATAAAGATAATTATTTTCAGAAACTAAACTCAAATGTGGTAATTTATAAAGTACCACAAAATTCTGATTTGCCACTCAAATGTGGAATGGTCTCCTTCTCCCCTCAGGACTTGGGATCTGAGACATGACTCAGCAGCTTTAGAGAAATGCAATTACTAGGCATCCTTCCGGTTCTTTGTAAATTCCTTCCCTGAGCCTGGAAATCTAGTTTAACTGCCTCATAGAAGCATCAGCACTGTACAAGTAAGTAAATTTCTTATGTGCAATTCTTCAAAAATCAATAAGCCAGGTTCAACTTATTTGAAAACAAGAAACTCAATATCACATCGACACTTACACATAATCATGTTTCAAAAGGCAATAATGGTTCGAAAGGCAATCTGATACAAGAACATTCTGATCGACTGCTGAGTTTCCTAAGCCTCCAAAATAAACCTCCTTGCCAGACATCTAAGAGCTGTTATCCTAATGACGATGCTATTATTGCACAGATAGATTATCCTGTGCATTGTAAAACCGTCTTAACAGCATTAGGACCGGGTGCAAGGAAGAAAGCAATGACTATTTCATGGACCAACTCAGACCTATAATGGACTTGTGTTATATAGGAAGTCTGTCTTTAGCCTCATAGTGCTGGCATTCAGTGAATTCTGCCAGTACCCGAAACCTTTTACAGCGGTACCTCGAGATACGAGTGCCCTAACATATGAGATTTTTGAGATCTGAGCCGTCGAGCGAGCGATTTTTGCTTTGAAATACGAGCAACAGTTGAGATAGGAGTAATTGCGCGGATCGGCCGGCTGCACACGACTCACCAGTTTACCGCAACTCGAGCGTCTCATAGTTTCCCAAGCCTCAAGGTTACGGAACGAATTAAACTCGTATCTCGAGGTACCACTGTACATATATTTTCTGAGTCTTTAAAAAGTACACACACTGTCCCCTTCACTGATGAGGAAGATAAAACTAGAGGGAAGTTTGAGGTCTTATACTAGAAGTCTCAAAAGTCTGTTTCTTTAAAACACCGTTATACTTCGGGAAGTTGTTCTGGTAACTAATAAAATTAAACTGAGTGGCTACTGTTGTTCACTTTTAATGATAAGGGACATTTATTTCTCTTTGTCCCCTCATGCTGCCCATCTCGCTTGCGGCTATTACTTCTATCTAAAAAGCAAGGGACATG
>PVJN01004545.1:48270-89452 GCA_004026805.1 Lasiurus borealis
GTTCTCAACCTTCCTAATGCCGCAACCCTTTAATACAGTTCTTTATGTTGTGGTGATCCCCAACCATAAAATTATTTTTGTCGCTACTTCATAACTGTAATTTGCTACTGTTATGAATCTTAATGTAAATATCTGTGTTTTCTGATGGTCTTAGGAGACCCTGCTAGCTGTTCGCGACCCACAGGTTGAGAACCGCTGGACATGGTGGAGGCAGAATAAGAGTCATTGCCACCGGCTTCGCCAGTTCCTCGGAGCGGTGCCAGCAGGCTTGACAAATGTGGAACAGGTCGGCCAGCATGGCTCAGTGGTGAGCACCAACCTATGAACCAGGAGGTTACAGTTCAATTCCCAGTCAGGGCACATGCCCGGGTTGCAGGCTCCTTCCCCAATAGTGGGTGTGCAGGAGGCAGCCAATCAACGATTCTCTCTAATTATTGATGTTTCTCTCTCTCTCCTTCTCCCTTCCTCAATGAAATCAATAAAAATATATTCTTAAAAACAGGACAGGCAAGTGTTAATAATAAAAGGAAAGAGGTAAAGCAATCCAATACCTGATCTTCCCCGCCGTCTTGTCTATGGACTGCCGAATCTTCCTAGAGAACTGGAAGACGGACGAGAGCAGCAAATTGTCCCCCATGACCTGCGGCCAGAGAGAAAGCGGACGTTAACACATCCCTGCGGCCCTGGCTTGCCAGCAAGCGCGCTGGCACAGCTCTCCGTGTTCAGGGCATGTAGTGTGCATGCCCGTTTTAATCAAAGATCAAGGAAGAATGCAATTAGCGCAATGCATAACCACAGGGAGAGAGAAATAGTAGCGAAGAGTTCCTTTTTTTTTAACTGATTGTAAAGTTGTCTTATTTTTTGGTCATATCCCTTTCACACATCAATCCGTATTATCCTGCCACCAATTACTAGCATGGTCCTGTCTCTCATGCCCCCAATGAAATCACCATCAAAAGGGGAAGCATCAAGAATTGAGAATACTAAATTTACTAGCTATGCTCTCATCAAATCATATGAATACAGAGATGATGAAGATTATAATTCTTGTTCTCCAGGGCAGAGTCTAGTAGAACAGACAGATTTTAAAAATTTGCTCAAAATACAAGTTTTTCTAATGGGGGCTGGTACCTCCCCAGTTGAAATTCATGGGCAAAACCAGAGGGCAGGCCCGACTGGTGTGGCTCAGAGGTTGAGGGTTCGACTTATGAATCAAGAGGTCACGGTTCGATTCCCAGTCAGGGCACATGCCTGGGTTTGGGCTCTACCAGTGTGAGGCATGCAGGAGGCAGCTGATCAGTGATTCTCATCATTGATGTTTCTTTCTCTCTCCCTCTTCCTTCCTCTCTGAATCAATAAAAATATATTAAAACAAACAAAAAACAAAATAAAACCAAAAACCAGAGGTCAACAAACTTCTGTAAAGGGCCAGAGAGTGAAGACTGGGGCAGGGCTCTCTGTCACTTCTGAGTTCTCACTGCACAGGCTAGCGGGCATGGCTGCGCGGGAATGGCACTTGCCAGCAACCGGGGACAGAGGCCCAGCTAGCGCAGAACCTAGGAAAAGCACTGAACTGGAGGCTCAGTGCTGGGTTCAAAATCAGCTCCTTAGACTGAGAACTGCACCTGGACTCTAAGAAAACCCAGAAAGTCCCATACGGCTTTGGATGTTACGAAGCTTCAGCAATCTACATAAATATGTAGGAAATACCGCTAACTATTCTGCAAGAATGTAAGTAATGCCTAATGTCGAGATTCCATTCTGTAGGATTTCTGCGAGGGTGGCAGAAATAAGCAAGGCACCAGGAAAAGTAGGTGGGACAATGACAAGGACTTGAATTTAGGGGGATAAAGGGTTAACTAGAACATGTACAGCAACAGTGGACAATGGAAGGCTTCAGAAGCACAGTGAGTGGCATTTTGTGGGCATTTTATGAGCCTCGAGGAATGCAATCCAAAGAGTGGAAGACACACGAATTAGGATGAAGTGAGAAAGGGAAATATAGTTTAAGGAGAGATTAGAACAGAAAAGGACATCTCTTTTTTTCTGCCCCATAGAGTACAGCTCATTGTCACAGTATATTGAAGATTTTCTGATAGGAATCTGGAGATAACTATCAACCTAGAAGCTTCCATTCTCTTTAAGATTATAACTCCTTCCACAGAGTTTAATTACATTTAGACAAACTTATCTTCCCGGGCCTTAGAACAGAATGACTGCAGATAAGATCAAACAACTGCCTAAGGAGCTAGCCACACGCTTTTCCATCAGAGGGAGATTTAAAAAATATATATTTTAATTGATTTCAAAGAAGAAGGAAGAGGGAGATAGAAAGACATCGATGATGAGAATTATTGATCAGCTGCCTCCTGCACGCCTCATACTGGGGATCAAGCCCACAACCCGGGCATGTGCGCTGACCTGGAATGGAACCATGATCTCCTGGTTCATAGGTCAATGCTCAACCACTGAGTCACACCAGTCAGGCCATCAGAGGTAGTTTTTGCTATAACTATTCATGTATACTAACTTTTAGCTCCTATTCCTTAAATCCAGGGATCCACAGATGCCAACTTAGCATCCAACCCTCTTGTCAGCTGCCTCTTTCTATATTCTCCTCCTACCCACCCCCTAGCTGGGAGCTGGACCACTGTGTATCACTGCAGAGTCAGCTCTTGGGTGTTTTCCCTTCAGTGAAATACGGTCCATGTTTTGCTTTGTTTTTAAACAGATTTTTCTATTGGATTGTTCTGTCTTTTTAACTGATTGGTAAGGTTCTTTATATATTATAGATACTAATCCTTTGTCAGCTGCATGTTTAATATACTCAAGTTTATCAATGTTTTAAAGTCAAAGCTTTTTGTGTCTTTTAAAAAATCATTCCCTAATGCAATATCGAAAGATACTAAATATATTTTTTACTAAAAGTTTTAGAGTCTGGCTTTCACCCTTTAAAACTTCATTCATTGGGAGCTATTTGACTAAGAGGTGATATCAAGATGAAATTTCATTCTACCCCTAGACAAGCACTTTTGCCTGGCTGGGGTGGCTCAGTGGTTGAGCATCGACCTGTGAACCGGGATGTCAGGGTTCGATTCCCTGTCAGAGCACATGCCCGTTTGCAGGCTTGATCCTCAGTAGGGGCTTGCAGAAAGCAACCAATCAGGGACTCTCACCATTGATGTTTCTCTCTCTCTCCCTCTCTCTTAAATCAATAAAAATATATTAAAAGAAAAAAAAAGACAAGCACGTTCCCCAGCCTAGCTAGTGAACAGTTCCTCCTTCCCCACAGATGGGACATCCCTCGCTGCCGCTAGTTGATGCCGATGGTTTACGCACCTCATCCCTGCTCCAGGTCCTCCGCCTCGTGATCGTCAGGTGATCCGGCGGCTCTGGCGGCTGAGGCCGGGAATCGTTGGCCCGACAGTTGTTCCCCTCCGGCGTTTTAGAATTAACCAGCGGAGGGATCTTCCGGAAGTTGAGGCTTTCATCAAAGACTCGATCAACCAACTAATAGGACAAGAGCAGACCCTTGTGAGACTCATTTGGAAAGGCACAGACATTGGCATTATCATTTCTTATGATTAGACAGAAGTTATTTCATTCCCAGGCAGTTAAGAGAAGCACGGTATCTTCAATAAACCAATTACTCTTTCTTTCCATTAGCACTCCAGAGGTGTCTCTTATAAAACAGATGTTCATCTACATAGATGTTATTTTCAAAATCCAAAATATAGAGCTGTTATCAGTTTGATTCTTCCACGGACAAGATTTCCCCCAAATGGAAAACGGATGGTCAATTGAAAAAGCTGAGCCATGTAGATGGACAAGGAGTTTGTGTTACTCACATTGCCTTACCAGTGTAAAATAATGGTTCTGTTTCTTTTAGTTTCCTAGCTCGGTTTTTCCTGTTTTTCCTCCCCAAATCCAGGTGCTAAATTTCTTCACAGATACATAAATTGCAAGTTCCAATTCAATTTACAAAAGGAAAAAAATTTAAAATCTACAAAATAAGTATTTTAGTCTTAAAGAAATTTTCAACAATGCTACAGAAATTACGGATTCCAACAAAAAGGATATACCGCCACCTACAGTTCAAGTTATACACGTACAATTCGAAGTAACTCGGGTTTACTGAAGAAGGAATACATTCTAGTACAGTATTCAGAAATACAAAAGAAAAATGAAAGTCTATTCAATGAAATGTATGAATCATTTTACTGGGTCCGAGTGAATCATCATGTTAGATAAGATTTAGTTAGACAGCTGAGAAAATATTATCTTTATCATTTTAAATGTACCGAAAAAATTGTGTATGTCTTGCCACCAAGAAGATTCTTTTTTTTTTTTAACCAAAAAAGGATCATTTTATATACATATACAGTTGATCAACATGGTAACAAAACTACACAGACGGATGAAGCACCATTTACCAAATTAGGCAACACATAAAGGATGGGAAAACAACCAATAAGTGACCATTAAAGAATGAGACTATAAAAGGAATGTGACAAGAAGCAACCAAAGACAGTCTGATTAACATCGTTTACCAGAATTAAACGTGTCATAAAGGCTAGCCATTTTTGGTTAATATTGGGAACAATATTATAAATGAAGGATGTGAAATCATCAATAGTGGAGGCTGGCAAATGTCCTTTTAAGGGACAGAGAATAAATATTTTACTTTGAGGCCATCTGGTCTCCATTCGACCACTGGATTCTGGTATCATTAAACACTGAATGTGGCTTTGTCCTAATAAAACTTTAATCCATTAATACATTCTTTCAAGTACCAATCTTTCACTTGTGTTTCTGCATCAAATCAATAGGCAACACGACCAGAGTACCATCCATTTTTACATTGTGGTAAAGGTACCTTCTGGAGCAATGTTAAGCAAATGCTGCCCCCTAGAGGTGGAGAGCAGGAAGGACAGCAGCCTGTTAATTTACATTTCAAAGAATTTACTAGAAAGTTTCAAGACTGAAAATGTATATATATGTATTTGTGTGTGTGTGTACGAACATATATATATGTATATATGTATACACATACTAGTATATATGCACACACGTAAATTTTCAAAGGATCTTTTATGTATATATGTTCCTGAGTATAAGTGAAACTAGAATTTTTCTTTCCTTGACATTAGAAACATCTCTGAATTCATTAGCTGTGAAATTACCTTTTTAGTTTAAGTATTTTCATAGCCAAATTTTACAGAAACTTTATATAGTCATTTCAAATTCTGGCTTGCTTTTCACATACCATTTATATTCGTATTTTGAGTGAAACTATGCACCAATAATTAGCAAGGTACTCATTGCAAATAACATCACAACTTCAGGTCAATATTAGTCGCAGACAAGTGTTAGTCTTCACTCGTGTTGGTACAAACACATAAAAGCAATCTGTTAGAGCGAGGATGGAAATTGCAGAGCTTCGTGCAAACAGGGAGGGCGGACGTAAGTAAAAGAAACTGCGCAAAAAAGCTAAAAGCAAAAGAAATAAAGAAAAGAAAGAACCTTATGCATTTCTCCATGAGGCTCTCCTACCTCTTCTCTAGTGTCTATGGCAGAGCCAGGGGTGGTGGCGGCAGTGCTTACTGTGGTACTAGGGGCAGTGCCCGAGGACGTCACTGAGTCTATCTCGCCGGCTACGTCGTTGATTTCCCGAGCAATGAGAGCAAGGTCTTGGCTGATCCTGGAATAATGCAAAAAAGAAGTTTCATCCCTTTTCAGCAACCGCTCTGCAAACATCACTTAGGATGGGACCAGTGATGGAAGTTGTACATCTAAACACGTGCACCCCAAACTTAAGGGTCTCCGTGAGTGTTAACTATTTTGATGTTCATAATATTAAACTTTAATTAAAAAATAAAAGTGAATAAAGCCTCAGCTGGCATGGCTCAGTGGTTAAGCATCAACTTATGAACCAGGAAGTCACAGTTTGATTCCCAGTCAGGGCACAGGCCCAGGTTGTGGGCTCGGTCCCCAGTGTGGGGTATGCAGGAGGCAGCTGATCCATGATTCTCTCTCATCATTGATGTTTCTATCTTTCTCTCTCCTTCTCCTTTCCTCCCTGAAATCAATAAAAATATTTTTTAATTAAATGAATAAAACTAAATTCCATACAATCTCAATTGTTATTTTGAAAAATATACATTAAACCCCTGAAGTAGTGATACGTTTTTTAAAACACATTTGGATGAGAAAAAGCGTTACAACTTTATTTTCACTAACTCCTAACAGAAGCTTAGTTATAAACACATTTTCAGTTATAAATACAAGCAGCAGACAATAGTAGCAGTAGCAATGCTGGTGATTTCTGACACCAACAGAAATCACATTATAGTTGCTACAGGTAACTCACAATATTTAGTCATCATTACCTCAAAATTACTGCAGTCATTAAACTCACAGCAATGATGGTCATTTTCTGTATTTTAACAAAGAACCATGTTGTTACTAGAGGCCCAGTGCACGAATTTGTGCACCGGTGGGGTCCCTCCGCCTGGCAATCCGAAACCCCTTGGATGTAACTATACCGCTTCAGTGGTGTTTTGATAACAACACAGTATTTCAATATAACTGCGTTTCTTTGCAATCCCACGTTTATGATTTAGGAAGATTATCCTGAGAAGAGCTTCGTAGCTTCCGCAGATGGCCAAAGGGATCCATGGTACAAGAACTGCGGCGAGCACTTTACGCTCTGTGTACATCACCTCTGGGTACACACACGTCATCCGAGGGCCACAGGTTCCTGTGAGGAGACCTTATCTCTCTGTTTGTGGATAAAGACACATCTGAGAGAAGCCGAGTGGCTCGCTCATGACCACCCAGCATAAAGGCAGCTCCGGCAGGGCCACACCCAGGTCCTCTGAAGATCGCCGATAACAGTTATTTCGCTCTTTATGAACACGAGCTCATCCCCATAGGAACTAAATAACTGCTACGGTGCTCACCACTGAGCTGAGCCAGGCGGGCTACTGCTGTTTTTAAGAGGGCGGAACGCATAAAATCTACCGCCGATACTCATGTTTTCCTCCAAAAGATTTCAATTCAATGACTTCAAAGTTCCCAACTTCAAACATCGGCTGCACATGAACTCGATGCTGGCTGCTCCTACAGGAAAGGTTTTGAGAAGACAGAACGTCCTAAAAGAACATGTTTAAGCTCCCTGGGCCTTTAACATCCAAAGGACAACGTAGCATTTGTTTTTAACTTACGCAGAAATGTTACCTTGAAAGACTGAACAAGAAATGGAGTATTTGCAAAAACATTTTAACTATAAACTTAAAAAGAGAAGCTAGCCTGAACTTATGGCTCTATAGAAGCAATCTGTGCTCAATTCCTTTTTATCTACCAGAGTGAATATTTCCTGGTCCCTCATGTGCCCGGTACTGTGCATGCTCTAAGTACCATTATAATAAAATATATAATACTATAACTAGAGGCTCGGTGCACAAAATTGGTGCACCGGGATGGGGGCTGTCCCTCAGCCTGGCCTGTGCCCTCTCGCAGTCCAAGAGCCCTAGGGGGATGTTAAGCTGGCAGTTGGACATTCTTAGTTCTGCCACGGAGGTGGGAAAGGCTCCTGTTACTGCCACCGTGTCCACCAGCTGTGAGCCTGGCTTCTGGCTGAGCAGTGCTCCCCCTGTGGGAGTGCACTGACCACCAGAGGGCAGCACCTGCATTGAGCGTCTGCCCCCTACTGGTCAGTGAGCATCATAGTGATGGGTCATTCTGCTATTCAGTCGATTTGTCTATTAGCCTTTTATTATATAGAATGAGCAGCATTACAAAGCTTTATATTCATCAACTCATTTAATTCTCACGGCCACCGGTCAGAGAGGTATTATCATCTGGTTTTACAGATGAGGAAAATGAGGCTTAGGCAAGGTTATGTGACCAGTTTTGGGGTAAGGTCAAAAATAGTAAGTGATCTAACTAGAACTTTTTATGTCATGCTACATCTGGCATTACCATTCCACATACAATTTTTAAACACTTGTTAAATGTTGATGTAATTCTGTTGAGAAAAGGTTTAAAGTGTTCCCTCAGATGATTTATTCAATCCTTGCAATTTCCTGAAATAAAAGAACAAGGACAAGAAACAGGATAACCAGGCTTAATGAGATAAAAAATAATCATACAAAATAAATTTGTTTCTAAGGTTTTTTCAGCAGACACTTCTACAATGAAATTTCTGACATTTGTAGAAAACAGTATGAATTAATTAGAAACAACACAGACCACAGCAATTTCAACATGTCACGTGCGTTATACCAAAATTGTACTAAAATGAACAACTCAGTGTATATACATCAAAAAGCCTTTTTTAATTTGCAAGTATACTGTGTATACATCAGCTGTTTCTTTGCATGGCAATTCCTATCTTAAAGTTGACTTAGCAATATAGATCATTAAATAAATTTAAATCCACACTGCTTACAACTCTCAACATCTACTAAAAACAGTATTAGTAAAAGGCAAATTATGAAAAAAAATAATGAGTATCTTCAAGTAGAAATAGCAAATTTATAATGCAATATAGGTTATGAATCTATTCATATGGTTGTTAAATATAAGCTTACAAATTATGTGATGCTTCTAAATTATGCCAATAGAATATTTTACACCTCTTGTATCTGCTTTTTTTCCTAAATCCAAGCTTAGAATGCTTGTTCTTTTAAAAAGTTGTATATTTTTAATGATTTCAGAGAGGAAGGGAGAGGGAGAAAGAGACAGAAACATCAATGATAAGAGCGAATCATCGATCGATCATCTGCCTCCTGCACACCCCCTTACTGGGGATGGAGCCCCAAACCCGGCATGTGCCCTGACCTTATGGAACCATGACCTCCTGATTCACAGGTTCATGCTTAACCATTGAGCCACACCAGTCTAGTATTAAAATGACAGAAATGATCATATAAAATTAATTATGAAGGGACATCTTTAAGGGTCATTCCAGGCAGGCTTATGTTGAACTTGGCACTATGATAAAGCATGAGAAAAAAATCAAGCTCTCAACAGGCTTAAATTTTAACTCATATATTTAACCTACATAGAGACAACAGGGAATGCTCACAGGTTTCCTCTTTTTTTCCTGGAAACTGCCAGGTATATTTATCACATGCTGGTGGCTTTTGACCCAACACTGCAAAACCTTAATGAAAAAATTATGGCAAAGCACATCTCGTGCAGATAGTCAATGAAAGCATGGGCGCCTGGACAATGGGGAATCGGAGCCACAACAGACCGGCTTAGGGTGGATAATGATGAGCTGAAATTGGAGACTTCTCTCCGGCAACAAGAGCAATTAAACGACTGGTCCAACTCGAGGCATAAAATACATGGAATCTATTCCTGGCCATCAAAAGAGGTAGGTACTGGATTATTTTTAAAAAGGTACAGCCCATTACTGTCAATAAAACTAACTCCAAATGCTAGCTGAGCACCAGCGATAAGTTATATTTGGTGAAATGCAGAAGAGTCTTAAAGATAAGCTTATGAAGATGCTTCAAATAAGTTGAGCAAGTCATAAATAAAAAGGTAATGGCAAGAGGGTGACTCGGAAGGTCTCACCATACTGTTGGCCATCAAACATTTCCTAATTGGATGAGAATAATTTAATGGAAAACCATTAAATATCCCATTTCCACCATAGACACAAGATCCTTATTCATTGAGCAATCTTTGAGGGTGCTTTCAGGTCAGACTATGATGAAGGCAAGTACTAGGAGATGTCGAAAAACTATGCGAACTGAAGAGCAGCTGATATTTGAACTTGAGGACAGGTGTCCTAGTCCCATTCTTGCTGTTTGGAGCTGGCCTCGCCCAACAGAAGGCAAGAAACAGGTTGGCTCTACACTTTCACTACTTTGAACCAATAAATCAGGTCTTAAAACTGAGCAGGTTGCCGAGACTGGTTTGGCTCAGTGGATAGAGCGTCGGCCTGCGGACTGAAAGGTCCCAGGTTCGATTCCAGACGGGGGCATGTACCTGGCTTGCGGGCACATCTCCAGTGCGGGGAGTGCAGGAGGCGGCTGATTGATGTCTCTCTCTCATCGATGTTTCTGACTTTCTATCCCTCTCCCTTCCTCTCTATAGAAAATCAATAATATATATATATATATATAAACAAAAAACAAAACAAAACTGAGCAGGTCTATACTTATTGCCTGATAAGGAAATTTTTATCTTTAGTCTTTTCTCCAAAACAAATAATACTTCAGTATTTTCAAAACTCACCTCCACCCACACACCCAAATGGAGTATATCTTTTAATTACAGTGCAATTAAAAGGATTTTTAAAATTAAAATAGATTGTAATGCATAAATATATTTCATTATATTACTTTATAGACTACAAGGAAACCCACATCACTTAATTCTGGTCACAGAATTAAACTGGCTCTTACAAAAAGAAACAATACCCAAAGAAAAAACTTTCAGTAAAGAATTAAAATTACAAGTAGTTTGGGTTTACTGTTAAGATGAAACATATTCATAATTTTAATTGTAAATATTTTAGCTTGAAAAATATAAAACACAGTTCCATTATTAATCGTGTTAAAATATATTTGCTCAGTATTCCTTTGATTTGAATTTCACTAATAAAAATATTATGTGTAAAAGATTTAACAATAACAAAAGCCTTTTTTTCTTCTTGTCTTTGAAATATCAGATGACTCTACTTTGGGGTTAATCAAATCAGGCAGTAGGATTAGTAGGTTTTCTGGGACACATTTATTTAATAATCATTTCATTATTTTAAAAAAACAGACCACTACTGCACCAGTGTTGTTACAGTTAGAACAAAAAAACATTTAAAAATAATTGTGTTTGGACTGAAAATGCAAACAAAACTTTGGCTGAGGTTCTTAGGAACAAACAGGGTAAAACCTAATGAAGTATTTTAGAAGTTATAAAAATTTCATGTCAATTCTGAAACTCCAGTTATGTCTCAAGTCTCATAAATTCAAATTATAAGATGTACAGGAAATTGGAAGATTACAATGAAGTTCTAAATATAAAAAATATGAAGTTGTACATATAAAATATCAATATAACCATATTTGAGTATATACCTTACCCACTCAAATATAACATTTCTAAATTTATATATAATTTCTTTTAATGGTTTTCAGAGAGGAAGGGAGAGGGAGACAGAAACATCAATAAGAAAGAATTATTGATCAGCTGCTTCCAACTGGGGATCGAGCCCTCAACCTGGGCATTGCCCTGACTGGGAATTGAACTGTGACCTCCTGGTTCATAGGTCGATCGATGTTCAATCACTGAGCCACTCCAGCTACATACATATGACATTTATCGGTAGCTTCCTGTGTGTCAGGCTCTTGGGTATATATGTGCATCAGTTTGTCAACTCTCTCTAGTAGCAACTATTATGTCCATTTTATACCTGACGTCACTAGAACAGCTACTGAACTGCCCAGGGTAAGAGACCTTGTAGAGGACAATTTGAACCTAAAAGTACTGATTCCAGAGTCCATGCTCTGACCACCTGGCTATCCACCGCATCCATGTCATGTATGTTCTCTCTCAGACTCCAGCAGAATTCTGTCCCCCACCGTTTCCTGGCAACGTCAGCCACTACCACTGCTCTGAGCATGCTCCCTTCATGCACTTCCTCAGCCAGGATTCCAGCTCTCTCTGCTTCCTGGATTTCAGAGACCTTCCCACATGGTTGGCCCACAGGTACCTTCAAGCCAATGTCGAAAATAAGTTTCTCTCTCATTGCCTTTTATGTTCCTTATTCTATTCAACATCCCAGTGAACCACGTGTATCACTGTTAGTTCCACCTGCCTATTCCAGCAGCCAGCAAATGCTGTCCATTGTCCACCTCCGTAGCCCTCATTCTCTGTTCCCTCGTTAATATTCTCCTCTCTCAGGTCTTCAATAGCCTCACATCAGTTTCTGGGACAGATCGGTCTGTCTTTAGCTCTTCCCTCTGAAACACTTCTGTACAAGGCCTTCCGACTTACCTTCCCGTTAAATACCTTTAAAGCGCATCAAACAACATGCACTCTCCTCAGCTGGCACTCACAGCCTCCCATTAGGGAGCTGGCTTTGCACTGTCTCCAGCCTGGGCATCCATTAATTATTCACCTTCACTTCCTCCCCCCCTCCCCCCAATTTATTTTTATTCACTTCAGAGAGGAAGGGAGATGGAGAGAGAGAGAAACATCAATGATGAGAGAAAATCATCAATGGTTGCCTCCTGCACACCCCACTCTGGGGACCAAGACCACAACCTGGGCATGTGCCCCAACCTGGAATCAAACCGTGACCTCCTGGTTCACAGGTCGATGCTCAGCCACGGAGCCACGCCAGCCGGGCCACCTTCACCTTTACACTTGAGCCAAACTTCATACTTTTGAAGCCTCTTACATCACTCCGCCTTCTAACAGTCACATACACCTTTGCCTCCTGCCTTGGACTGTGACTCTGAGGACATCCACATCTCAGTCACCTTCATAGTCTACTCAGCTATGCACTGTTTCACTCACAGGAGCTGGTGAGGATTTGTTTGTTGAGTGGATGGGACTACATACAGGCATACCTCGCTTTCTATCCTTCCTCTCTGCCCCCACTACTCTCCCCATACACCTTTTTAAAACCCTTAAAAGAAAGGAAGGAAGGAAGAAAGGAAGGAAGGAAGGAAGGAAGGAAGGAAGGAAGGAAGGAAGGAAGGAAGGAAGGAAGGAAGAAACAAAACACCTTCTCTGGCTCTGAGATGTATGGTGGAAAAAATATACCTTAAAATGTTAAAATTTCAAAGGTATATTTTATTATTATAGTGCTACTGACAAACTACAGTGAAAAGGCATATGATCATTAAGGGTACATGGCTTGGCCTTGGAGTCTTGCTCTAGATAATAAAATACACACAGACAGTAGTAATACATACATGCACATAAGAATGCAATGGAACCAAGTGGAACTGTCACACAGCCCTCATTCACTCTCCCTGCATTCTTTTCTGTCTGGGGGCAAGGATGTGGGTTCGGCCCAGAAGGTATTTAGTTGTCCTAGTTTGGGGCTGAGAGCCCGAGAGGGGAGGCTCCTGAGAGGAAGCGGCACTTGAACTTGTGCGGTGGGACATCTCCACCGGAAGGACAGAATGATGAGACAAGAGCAAGGCCTGCTGTGGCCAGCTGTGGCCACAGACGCCCCCACTACAGGAATTCTGTGGGCCCGTGATTCACGCCCTTCCTCTAACTACAAGTGGCTTAGCGTGCTTCAATAGTTATTCTCATAAAAATGCTACTGATAGGGTAATATAAGAATATTTAAGCAGCACAACGGGATTAAAAGCATGTTCTCTAGGAATTAAAAGTAATTACAAGTGAATCGTCATTAAAAACAAAAAACTCTAAACATTATATTAAAACAATAAGCAGAAAAGACAAAATTTATAGGAGTCGCTAGAGCAAAGAAAAAAAAGATAAAGACCATTATGTTATAAGTTTATTATTTTTTTGTTAAAGCACCTATGGACTGATATATAATTCTTTAATAATGTTGCCAAGTGTAAAACTTGGTAATTTTTGCATGGATATGATGAAAACATTTAGGTAACATAAGGTACACGGCAATAAAATTCCCTTAATATCTTACAAAGTTTAAACAAATTGTATTTTAATCACTATAGCATCTGTTTGATTATAGCCTCTCTCAATGTTCACCCACAAGGTAACAATTAAAAATCACATCTGAATTTTACTTTTTATTATATTAACCAAATGGTTACAATAAATTTATTTAACATAGAAAATAAACATTTTTTGATTTAAAGGGCAGAACTATACTTAATAAACTCATAAATGTGAGTACAATCTGCCTACTTTAATTCTTCACAGAGAACATTAACCACATACCTCTAACAAGTACACTATTACCTCCTGTAATAAAAAATTTAGCTATGCAATTCTTCTACTTATGTAGAGCTCATACTAACTACCTCTCAAAAATTATATAGACTCATCAGCATCTCTGTTATAAATAAAAAAGTCATCAAAAGATATTCATTCCACAATATGTTAGTAACACTGGCACTGGAAATACGAAAGGAAAAAAAAATGAATGGATAGTAATACTTCCGACAAAACCAAGTTCACCTGTGGATTTCACCTCCTGGACTGTAAGTACAGATCAAGTGACAGCTAAACTTGGTTACCAAGTTGAAATGCTGCACCCAAGGTCAACCCTTCAAGAGAACCCACCGACACCCACCTGGCTATCTCCTCTCGATGAGCAGTCCAGTCTCGGATGTAGTCTTCCTGCTCTTTGATCCGGTGTTTGAACGAAGAACTCGTAGGCATGGCTGACCCAGAGCTCTGCAATCGTGTCGTTTTCAGGGCTGGAGAAGTACGTAGACGGGTATGTTTAGGGGAGTTACGGTTTGATCCAAATTCATCTTCTGAGGTGGAAGCATAATCAGTAGGAAAGCGCCTCCATCTTGAATTTACTAAATTAGTTTAATTGTTAAAAAAAGAATTATTATGTCATCTGGTAAAGGCGATAAAATAAAAATCACGATTTCAAAAACACTATGAGAGCACATCACGATTTTCAGTAACTGACATACACATATCTCACAGATAAACATAAGTCTACTACTCCTTCAAGATAAAAACATTACAGTTTGGTAAATTAAACACAATGAACAATTAAAAATAATCGAAAGACGTGTTTTCCATAATATGGTAAATAAACATTCAGATGAAAAAAAAATCACTAATGGTAAACAACTAAGCAAGCTCTAGTTATACATGTTTAACGTAGGTACTTTTAAACCACAAATATTTCTCATTCGAGTGAAGAAATGGATTCTTAAGAAATGACGGCAACAATAACAACAACAAAAATAAATTAAGGGAAACGATCTCTTCATGCCACATGGATTTCAACACGGAGATGATAGGAACCCTCTTTCCCCAACATACAAGCGTGCATAATTCCTGCGTGGAAATTATGTCTTTATGGCAGAAAAAAACACATTACCTCTGTCACTCAACATCCTGTTATGCTATGATTGGAAAAATCTGTTTACATGTAAAAACACGACAAAGCATCTTCTGTGTAAGCCGCTGCTTTGACACGGAGAGCAGATGGCGGAGTAGACAATGGCACAGAAGCTATGAGGAGCAGAACTCTGCGGACTACGCTCACCACCAGGGACATGTAGCACAGGGATCACATTGAAAACCCGGCAGACAGATCAATGCAGACACTTCGCCACGACTGTTACAACAATCCCACATGATTTGCAAAGCATAAATAGAGGCTAAAAAACAGAGAGATGGCTGACCAGTGTAGCTCAGTGACTGAGCGTCGACCTATGAACCGGAAGGTCACAGTTCGATTCCTGGTCAGGGCACGTGCCTGGATTGCAGGCTCTGTCCCCAGTGTGGGGCGTGCAGGAGGCAGCCGATCCATGATTCTCTCATCACTGATGCTTCTCTCTCTCTCTCTCTCTCTCTCTTTCCCTTGCTCTCTAAAATCAATAAAAAATATATATATTTAAAAACCACACAGAGAGATGATGGCTAATTTACAGTTACAATACACTCCATGAGGGCAGGAACTATGCCTGTGTTATTCACCAGTGAATAGCTAGCACTTGAACAGTGGTTCTCAACCTTCCTAAGGCTGCGACCCTTGCATACAGTTCCTCATGTGGTGGTGACCCCCAACCATGACATTTTGCTACTGTTATGCATCGTGATGTAAATATCTGCATTTTCCGATGGTCTTAGGCGACCCCTGTGAAAGGGTTGTTGGACCCCCAAGGGGGTCGCGACCCACAGGTTGAGAACCGCTGACTTAGAAGGTTATCTGCTTACAAATGTTTCATATTTTTAAATAAATAACTAAATTCCTGGATATGACCATCTGCTTTTCTTGAATTAGGAAAAACCTTAAAAAGAGCATAAGGTGGTTTTTTGGGTCCTAAGTAACAAAACCTTAACCCCTGCTTTAAGTTCCAACTGCTAATAGTATTAGTAACATTTTTCTCTTTCTCTCTTTTAAAACAGAAACTGGCCCAGCTGGTGTGGCTCAATGATTGTCAACCTATGAACCAGGAGGCCACAGTTAGATTCCCAGCCAGGGCACAGATCCAGGTTGTGGGCTCAATCCCTAGTGTGGGGTGTGCAGGGGGAGCTGATCAGTGATTCTCTCTCATCACCGATCTCTCTCTCTCTCTTCCTCTCATTTCCTCTCTGAAATCAATAAAAATGTATTTAAAAAAAACACACACACAACAAAAAAGCAGAAACTGACCATGGTCTGCATAGGTTGGTGAAGTCTAGAATTCCTTCATCTTATTCCCCTCAAATTTCTATCTTTCCTGCCTTTTCCTCCACAACTACATTTGTGTATGGGGCCGTGTAAGCTGAGTTGGCTCAGAGAGAACCTGGCTGTCTGAGCTGGTTCTCAGGGAAAGAGAGACATGTGCAATCAGGAATATGACATAAGTCAGGGACTCTCCACCTATCCTGACTGACATCGTATCTGAAGATCCTGGAAATCAGAACTAGAATCTGAGTATGAGAGAACGAAGATACGCAGAAACTTCATGGCTGTCCATACAAGTGTATGCAATTACATATGCAGAACTCTGGGGAATTAATTAGTGTTTTGAAGGGTGGATTAAATATGATTTCTGATGTTTTGAAGGGTGGATTAAATATAATTTTGGATTTTAACGTCATAAATGTTTTAACATCCCAAATGTTTTGAAGGGTGGATTAAATATAATTTCTGATTTTAACATCATAACTTCTCATTAATGTAAGTAATATTTTACCATGGTAGAAATTTACTCATTTGAAAACTCCCTAAAGGAACTGACCCTAAGAACCTGAAAACAATTTTCAGAGAAGTTTAGAAATAAGAGCAAAGTGGTTTCAGGAAAAAAATTAGAAATATGGAAAACTAATATGGCGAAAAACATCAGCATATGGCAAAACAAATTCATACTTTTCATTAAATGCGTTTCATTTGGTACCTTAGAATATTATTCATAAAAAGAAATGCTTAAATAAGGAAAAGATCATTTGTTAGATTGAAATTCCTGATTTTTGACTTGGAAACTATGGTAACCACACCCATCATTGAAAATGGTTTGGAGAGAGAAATAGCAACAACAAAGACTTTGTTTTCATAAACTGCAGGAGTTATGAAATCACAAGCAGGTATGATGGGGCCAAAGTGGGTAATTTAGAGGCAATTTAGAAAGAATGGCCACAATATCTAATAGAGTTCATGAGTGGCAGAGCGCAGAATGAGAAACCCAAACCACGTGCTACTAATGTGTGTTATACACCACGTGACGGTCTATAAGCAGAGCCACACCAGAAAAAACTTTTGGTGACCTGTTTCAAGGTCAGAAATCAGTAGAGACATTTTAGAGAAAAATAAGTGAAAGAAATACTTCCTTTTCCTAAGAAATTTGTAAACTTTCCACTTATTTTTTAAGATGTCTTAAGAAGCCAGTAAGAACAATGATTGCTTCTAATAACATCTTTAAAAGGAAAAGCAACCAAAAGAAGAAAACCTATTTTAAAAACAGAAAGGTGACATCTCTAGGTTGTTCTAGAACTGAGGGTAAAGTGAGGGAGAAAGGAAGTGGGTGCAGCAGAGAAAGGGTTAGTTTTCCAATGGACACACACCACACACAGTGTGCTAGGCAGCAAGCACAGGTACCTCTGGGGACCACTCAGCTTGTCTGGGAACAACACAGACTGAGCTTAAAAGAGGGCGAAATGACTTCTGGGAGAAAGGGGCGGGAAGGGACTTTAATTCCAGGACCTCAGACCTGCTATTTCTCAAAGAACTTCTCTTATTACCTTCTGCCTTGCTTCCTAATGACAGCAGCTATACTTTTATCTGAAGAAAATCTCTATAATCTGCTAGATCTTGCAAAAGAAACTTCAAGTTATAGAGTGTTTTTAACTCCCCCCAATGCCTCTGTATTTCACAGAATTGTAGACTAGAATGGCCTTGGGCATTCAATAGCCAAAAAAGAGAGAAGGCACAACCAGAGAGCTCTGCTTATTTCACGCAAAGCCCCGTCTCCTGACTCCAAGTTCAAAACTCATCACTCGCTATTTTGATTGCGTGACAAGGAAAGGCTAGAAAATCTCTATTTTTAAAAATATTTCCAGTAAGACTAAATTTTTTTTTTTTTAAAAAGGCACCCTCAATTTCTCATAGAACAATAGGCTTTCAGATTTCTACCTGTGTTACTTCAGCCTCTTGAATTTGATTCTGCTTAGGTAAAATCATCGATAGAATTAAGTTTAATTTGCTATACGTATGCTTATTTGATATCTTGGCATTACTGAGGCACTGCAGATACATTGATAGGTTGAAAATATGTAAGGAGGCATTTGGAAGGCCAGGCCTGAGAGAGGTTTCTTGGTTGGTGTGATGATGCATATATAATAAAATGAGAGAAAGTTCTAAGACGGGCTTAATTAGTCTCATAGCTCACCTGAAAGTTATCTCAGCTACATTAATTATAAGCTTATTTTAGTTATACATATGCAACACTCCCTGCTGTGGAAGTAATAAACTATAGTCACTATAAAAACATACCATGACTTAGAGAAAATTAAAAAATGGAAAAGTTCTTAGAATCATTTAGCTACGAATGGTCTGATTTCTTTTACTAATACCAAAACTTTGTTGCCTTTAAAACATAAGGACATTTATAGATGTAATAAAAGCATTTCAGACAACAAGCATCACATCTTCATGCTCTATATAATACTTTTGTGGGAAATTAAACCACAAACATGTTTCATGTGTTTTTACGAGCATGTAGCAATAAGATCACTGAGGAAAAGATCCCTGACAAATAACTTAAGTCATGAATACCCAACGTTTAATCCCTCCCATTATAAATTTTGGGGACTAGAATGAAAAAGGGAAAGCAGTCTAAAAAAATTCTAAAGATATTAATGTGTTGTTCTTATTTTTTAGAATGTGTACTTCAAACATAATGAAAATCCACTGCTTTATTTTGACAACTTAGGGTACTTAGTTTAAAATATATATTTTTTAATACAGATCTGGACATTTCTATATAACATTATTAAAGGTTAATTGAAAGAATATTTGTGATAAAAAAATTAATTAAACTAGAAGTATATTACGTTAGAATTAAAGAAGTATTAAAAAACCTTCACTCTTAATTTTGTTAAACCAGAGATTTCAATTCTTCTGTTTTTATCAAATACTGTTTCTTTGAAAAACTTTCTTAGGCATAGCCTAAAATATGAAATCTGAATTATTACAGAATTATTTTTACATATGCCAATTTGGGCTCTATCAGATATTTCAAAGAGTTTTAAAGTTTAGTGTGCATAGCAACACTGATCACATATTCCTTTAAATCATATTTCAGAAGCTAAGAATTTTCTTTTTCCACTCAAGATATTATGATTATCTTAAGTACAAATATCATAATATCAAAGACAATTCAAATAGCAAGATTATAAAAGTATGTTTGTCTGATTTTTTAACTACCTACCCCATGTAGCTACTTTAATATTTACCACTGACTGACATATTCTGGCAATATGTCATATGACATATATGACATATCTGTCTAGATAAAATATAAATGTGCATCTTGAGAGAGTCTGGATATACAATCCCAGGTCCTGGCTGGGAATGTGGCATCAGGAAGAACATGAACTTGGTAAAACATCAAATTACAAAGACCTTCATGCTGTGTACTGGCCTTGTGTGCATGCGCCCCTAATAATAACCTAATGGAGTCCCGCTCTGGATTCTCATCCTGTCCCTTCACAGCTATGTGAGCAGAGCAGGTGATTTCACCTCTTGCCTTAGCTACCTAAACGGAGTAACTCTGCTAGCTGGTAAACCCCATGACCTTAATTACTTAATACACTGCTGCTAAGTCTGAAAAAGGCCAAAATCTCCTGCCTCAATTTGCCCTAGAGAATGTCAGTGAGCAATTCAGGCACTTTATGGACACCGAAAACTGCTTATTCGTCAAGCTCTGCGTTCAGAGAAGCCAGGACAAAACGCATCCTGAACGAAGTGAGTGTAATATGACATCTCACATCGATGTGAAGTCATGACTGGTTTGCATCTCAAAGAAGCCCGTGAGTTAGACAGTGAGCGGCCCCAGATGGCTCACGTGTTAAGAGCTACAGCGAGGACCGAGGGGGAGTTTCCCACACAACTGGGTCACACACTGCCCGTATCAGGACGGGGGAGCAGCAAAGCATTTTATGAATTGAAGACGAGGTAACAAAATACGCAATTTTATCAGAGGGCACGCCACAGAACCGGGCACAGAGCAAATGTGAGTTAAAGAGGCAGAGCCTTAAGGAACAACAGAATAATGCTGAGTAAACATAAGCCAAGAGATAGTAGTACAGTGGTACCTCCAGATACGAGTGCCCTAACATACGAGATTTTTGAGATACGAGCTGTCAAGCGAGCGATTTTTGCTTTGAAATACGAGCAACATTTGGAATAGGAGTCATCGCGCGGATCGGCCGGCTGCACACAACCCACCAGTTTACCACGACTCAAGCGTCTCATAGTATCCCATGTCTCAAGGTTACAGAATGAATTAAACTCGTATCTTGAGGTACCACTGTAGTTAGTTTTAAATACTTGGTAAGTAGCCCGGCTGGTATGGCTCAGTGGGTTGAGCATCAACCCATGCACCAAGAGATCGCCAGCTTGATCCCAGTCAGGGCACATGCCCATGCTGCGGACTTGATCCCCAGTAGGGGGCATACAGGAGGCAGCTGATGGATGTTCCTCTCACATTGATGTTTCTCTCTCCCTCTGCCTCTCTCTCTAAAATCAATAAAAACATTTAAAAATACTTGGCAATCAATCTATGAACCACCAACTAAAGCGTGAAGTGTGGGAACGAGAGGGTGGGGCAATGGGGAAAAGCATGTATTCTCTGTGGAACCGTGAGTATATGCTCTCTGCGGCCTGTACTCACTCCTCCCACAGGTACCATCACCACATCCTTCAACCAGGACAGAGATGGAGAGGTGAAGAGAGGGGAGAAAGCAGCAGTGGAGAGAGAGGAGGAATAAACATGAAAACAAGTAGCACATGTGTCTGGCAGATGTAAAAAGAAAAAGACTGCCTACCGACTTTCCCATCACTCCAACCCAGGACTGAGCACTCGCTGAGGTACTTCCTGTCTGAAGATAACGAACCTCCAAGTTTTTGACAGCTGGCCCCCCGACACTCCTAGGCGGGCCTTTCCAGCCACACCCACATGTGAGGCTGATTGTGAAGTAATAAGACCACGTCCACAGGACACACCAGTATCTGTCCCAGGGCCAGAGGGGCCACGAGTGTTTGTTTCCACGGCCTCAGCTCTCAATGAGAAGCACAGAAGCAGACGAACGTGCCAGAAGCAGTTAAAACCTGGCGGGGGAGGGGTAGTTTTTATAAAGATCGTGTTCATGGCGGCTGTGATGTGGCTAAATATGATGATGCTTTGGGGGATGATGCTGAGAAGCTGTTACATTTCTAGAGCCCACTCTGACCCACGTGCTCAGGAACTTAACAAATTCATCTTCTTCCGCTGAAATAAATCAAGGGTTAGTTTCACCTGCCTGACCATCAACGGCTCTAGATTTTAAAAGTATAAGTAAGGCACATGATATTTCAAAATCAATAGGAGGAAAAAAGGGTAAAATATTGATGGTTTCAGTCAGCTCTGGAAGGAGTAATAAAAGGCAGAGTGCTTTTATTCAGCTTCTTAAGGGCTTGGAATTAGGTGAGGATATTGGAAAGTTAAACACATGCTTTTAGGAGCAAAATGCTAATTCCTATGATCTAAACAGGTAATAATAATTCCTATCTAATTTTGACAGCCAAATCCAGATATCTCACCAACTAGACAATTAAATCTGAGACCAGTTCAGTGTATGTCTAACTTTGAAATCTCTATTTTAGGATACTGATTGGAAGAGTATGTAACTTCTGCATTTTCTCCTTACTAAGCTAAAAGAATTTTTATAGGAAAAAAACACCTTTCTAGAGAAATCTTTCTGTTGAATACTGGGAAGCAACCCTGGAGGTTTAATTTTTTAAAGCAGGAGCCTCACAACACAAAACAGATATGCTAGTATTTTAAAATATCTGGACCCAATTTACCTGAAGGCGAGCCATGCGCGGAGGTCATACTTTTGACCTTGGAGTCTGAGAGCCGGGAGATGCTGTTGGCTCGGATTCGCGGAGAAAACTTATCCGTCGGGACGAGTCTGGCTCCGCTCCGGATGATGGCTTCTGCGGTCCTTGAAGAGGCGCTGCCCCTGGAGATGGTGGCCTCCGAGTCGCTGCGAGCGGACAGCGAGCCGAGCCTGGTTCTCCGGGGCTGAGCCAGCAGGTCAATCCTCGAGATGTTGCGCCTGCCCGTGGGCGGCTTTGACGTTGAACTTGTTGTGGACACTTCAGAGGCCACCGAGGCTTTGTCGGCGTCGGCCAGTTCGCTGTCGGAAGCTTCCCCCAGCCGCGCCCGGCGCAAGAGGGAAGTCCTGGTGGGCCGAGGCCTGGGGAGGGTGGTGGACTTACTGGCCGAGCCGGGGGCCACCGGAGACGCCTTGGACTTGGGGCCCTTGCCCCCCTCCAGCTTGGAATGTGTGTGCTCGTCGGCCGAGGTGAGCGGAGTCCTGGCGTGGGGCTTGCAAGAGTACGTCTCCTGGTCGGAGGACAGGATGTCAGAGATGGCAGAGTGAGGGACGCTGGAGGTCTGGTCGTCGTCGGTGAGGTCGACGGAAGGCTGTCTCATGCGCCCGCCGGACTGGACGAACTTCCGGCCATCGGCTCGCAGGCCCACGTCGGCGGAGCGGCTCTTGGCTTTCTTCTCCACCTTCTCCCGGGCCCCGGAGGTGGACTTGGCCACGTCCTTGGACGGAGACCCCGACGAGCACCTGTCCTTGTAGAGGCTGGTGAAGCTCTTTCGCTTCTGCGTGGACTTCCTCTCCGTCTCCCCGGTGACCAGGCTGATGGTACTGGCCGTGTCCACGTCGGATTCCGGGGAGATGGAGTTGTCTCGGTTGTAACTGGGGGTGTCGGGGCCTTCGTCCGTCTTGTTATCTTCTCGCAGCTTGGCCTCGAGAAAAGCCATGACGGCTTCGGTGTCTTTCAGGATGAGGGTGGTGTCCAGGCTGGCGTCGGCGTCCGCGGAGTCGCTGCGGTCGCGCAGCCGGCTGGCGGGGGCCAGCGCCAGGGAAGGGGGCGTGGAGGCCGGCTGCTTGTTGATGTGGGGGATCAGCTCGATGGGGACGTTGGGGCTGGGCTTCTCTATGGTGAAGCTGCCTTGGCGCACCAAGGGCTTGGAGGAGTCCTTCTTGTCGCCTCCCTTGGCAGGGTGGCCCTTCAGAAGCTCGTCGCCTCTTCGTCGCTTGCCCTCGCTTTGCAGCGCCCTCTCGCCTTTGCTCGCAGAGAGTCCTGGGAGTTTTTCTTGGGGCTGCGAGTCCTGTTTGAGGGACTCGTCCCGGCTTCTCTCCACCAGACCGGCTGCATTTTTGGAGGATGATTTGGTAGGCGCCCACGGGGTCTGTTCCGCTGGCTCCTGGTGCTGGATTTTGGCTAATGTTTGCTTAACCAAAGAAGCTTCCTTGTCGGGTTCGGCTTTCTCCTTCCCGGGGGAGGAGATGGCCAGGTGCAGGAGGGCCTTGGGGTCCCCGCCGGGCCTCAGCGCCTCCCCGTTGACGGCCCGGTTCACCTTGCCCAGCGCTCTGTCCGCATCTTGTCTGTCTTTCTGGTAGACCTGCGCCGGGGCCTCTTTCTCCTGCAGCTCCGTGTCCTGCTTCTCCCCGATCTCCGACCTGGGCGTCAGGGACTTGGCTCTGGAACTCTCCAGAGCCTTGTCGTCGTGGGGCAGCTGGGGCAGGGTCCGCCGCCGCCTCTCTCCATGCCCGGCCAGCGAGGCCGCCGAGCCGCTGCTTCTCACCGAAATGCCAGGCTCCCCGACGTCGGCATCTGCGAAGAAAAACCACAGGGCGGAGATCAGGGCCAAAAGGGAAAACACAAATAACACCATATTACACTAGGTGTGCAGGTGTAAGTGAAGCGACGGCTTAAGTATAAAATAAAACTTTGACTAAATAAGCCAGCATTGTGACAGAGTGGGTTAAAAGGCAAGTCCAGTGCCGAGTGCGCTAGCAGGCAGGTGACTGAGCAGGGAGTCAGGAAAGTAAACTGTTTGAGATGAAAACGAGGGTCCTCTGATCTGAAACGTATATCCGTTGCTTCCTTGCCTTTTAACGTGTTTTCTGGAAGCTCACTGTGGTCACTCTTGCTTTTGTGACTTATCACATCTTCTAAGTTCTGCTCAAGACAACAGACTCTGACTAGCAGATTACAGAATTGCACCAAGAAGGCCTAGTAACCCTGTTTACTCGCTATACTTTCAATGACATGGTAAAGAAGAAGAAGAATATACCTAGTTTTTAATAAGCGTCTTATCTACTCGAGAGAATAGATTGGATTTCCAAAGTCAAATAGAAAACTCGGACTTTAACAAGGTTTTCTAAAACTAAAATTCAAAGCTGATTAAAATAATTTTTTCAGTTTTAAATATGAAAAAAGCTGATAGGATTTGTCATAATTTTATAAATGCAGGGATTTTAAATTATGGTTGTCTGATGCATGAAGGGCTCATAGAGAAATACATGATTACTTTCTCTTTTTCAAATACAGTAATCAGAAGACAGTGAGAAAATACATATATTAATGTTTCCATGTATGAGAATTTGAAAATACTTACGGGGGATTTTCCTGAATAAATGGAATGTGTTTCAAATGAGGGATACATCTTTCAGAGAAATATAAATTAACACACAGAGCATCCTAATCTTTGAAGTGGGGAAAAAATGTACTAGCTATAGCTTTTATAGGTCTTTTGTTCCCCATTACAATTCTAAAAGTTTAGCATTTAAATATCATAGCAATACAATGATTATGATGCAAGAAAATATTAAACTTACTGAGCAATAAGTTATTTTATGTCTTATCTCTTTGCTACCTGAAGCATCTAAAATGTAATAACTATTTTATCTTTTTGTATATTTCTAGCATTTCTCACACTGGACACATATTTAAAAGAACACTTTATATTTAAGTGGATTTATCAGCTCATCTAAATAAATTCATTTACAATAGGAATGAGATAATGAAGGTCTACTATTTCTTTTTGTTGTTGTTAATCCTCACCCAAGGATATTTTTCTATTGATTTTTAGAGAGAGTGGGTAGGAGTGGTAGAGACAGAGACAAACTGAGGTACACGCCCTTGACCGGAATGGAACACAAGGGCCCTTCTATCCACTGAGCCAAACTGGCCAGGGCAGTCTACTATTTCTTATAACAAGGGTAGAACGTTACTTTCCACAGTTAATACATAATAATTTTATAGTGGACTAGAGGCCCAGTGCACGAATTTGTGCATGGGTGGGGTCCGGCCAGCCTGGCCCCAATCAAAGTGGATCAGAGATGGTCCTGTCAGGAGGAGATGGGAGAGGTTAGCCACCTGGCTGGCCTGCCCCAATGGGGGCCCGATCTGGGCCAGGCCAGCTGGAGGAAGGGGCCCCGGGAGATTGGCTGGTGGGCCCTACCCGATTGGGGTTGGAGGGCCAACTGGGGGCGGGTCCAGCCATGGGTGGCTGGTGGTGGGTCAGGGGTGGGGTGCTGTTTGGGGGCCAGCAGCCTGGGGGAAGAGCATGGGTGGTTGGCCAGATGGCCCTGACCCTGATGGGGTGGGGGGCCGATCTTGGGTGGGGCTGGGTGAGGGAAGGGCTGCAGGCCGATCAGGGTGGTAGGGGCCATTGGGGGTGTGGCCAGCTGGGAGGAGGAGCTCCAGGAGGTTGGCCGGCCAGCCACGGCCCCTATTGGGGTGGGAGATGCAATCAGGGATAGGGTGGCCAGATGAAAGGGTAGCAGGAGATTGGCTGGCCTGCCCTTTCCCCTATTAGGGTGGAGAGTGCAATCAGAGGTGGGTGGCCGGGTGGTTGGGGGGGAGGGAGGGTAGGGAAAGGGGCGTTTGGCTGGAGCCAGCTCTTGACCGGGGTGGGAGAGTCCTATCAGGGGAAGGCCAGAAATAGGCAGAGGCCACAAGGTTGCCTGGCCAGCCCCAAATCTCCTGATTGGCCGGTTTGCTGGCCACAGTGGGCGTCATAGCGACCGGTCATTACAGTCATTATGGCTGCTATGGTTGCTGGCTTTTTATATATATAGGTTCATTTTGTAAATTACCTAGGTCCTCTGTCTAGTTTCTGTTTCCCAATCATGGACTAGTTTCTGTGAACCAACCTGTAAATCACTCTGTCTTCCCAAACACTTTTGGCCATACTAACAACTACAATTCCTGACTGGTGAAGGCCACAGCTTTGCTAGTATACTGTTGTGTATCTTGTTCAAAGAATTGCCAACTAATGTTTACAAAATTCCTAAATCAGATTGTGGGGATGCCACAAGCCAGAGACAAAATAAATTCCTATTTCCATTTCTAAGGATAACAAAGAATACAAATAAAAACCACATGCCAATTTTCCTTGAGGGTTTTTTGAATTAAGAATGTAATGAACTGAATCTAATAATATCATTAGAGGCATATAATTTTGTATTTTTTAAAGCTATAATTCACTTTGCAGAAATATAATTAAAAAGTAATAAAAATCATATTACAGAGATTTGCAAAAGATAGTTAGTAGATTAAGTAAATTCTTTTTATTGACGTATGGCAAAGTAGCATTTAAGTGTTTGTTGTATGGGATGATTTGGAATTGTGTTAGTCTTTTTTAATTCTCACAGACATTTTATACACTTGTGTAAACTACGTGCTAAATCTACAAATTATCTCTATCAGCAGTGTGAGTTAATTTTAATGATTTCCATGTCAGTGAAAATTAAAATGATATGTGGAGCATAAGCATGAACATATGTGAATATGCTTATTTGGGTTGAATTTACTGCTCACTATATAGATTTCCTAGTAGCTTGTTTTTAAAACTGATGTGTTATTCACACACACACACACACACACACACACAAAATACCATTCTCTAAAGGAACAGGGACAGACAGCTCCAGCATCCTTTCTTCTGGATCATGCCTCGTGTGATTGGCAGCCAGACTGGCCCACTGTGAAACCCAGCGCTTGCTTCCAGATGCAGCGGTGCCTTCCTACGGGAGAAAACGAGGGAACATGATAATGCAGTCTGGTCAAACCTGATTCTCATGGAAGAGAATTCCAGTTAGTGACATTAACCTGTCACACAAAGCAATGCTTAAACCTCAGATTCCTATATTATCATTGATTAAATTTCCTCATCCTATATAATAAAAGGCTAATATGCAAATCAACTGAACAGCAGAACGACCGGTCGCTATGATGCACACTGACCACCAGGGGGCAGACACTCAACGCAGGAGCTGCCCCCTGGTAGTCAGTGTGCTCCCCCAGGGGGAGCACCAATCAGCCAGCAGCCAGGCTCACGGCTGGCGAGCGCAGTGGCAGTGGCGGGAGTCTCTCATCTCCTTGGCAGCACTAAGGATGTCCTACTGCCTTCAGTCAGACATCCCTTGAGGGCTCCCGGACTACAAGAGGGTGCAGGCCTGGTGGAAGGACTCCCTCCACTGAGTGCACAAATTTTGTGCACCGGGCTTCTAGTCTACTATAAAATGAAGCTTTTCTAGGTACCCCTTTTAATGACATTTATTATTGCTGTGCATGTAGTATAGTTCAACATTTTAAAGGCTCATGATGGTACTGACATAAACTCTGGAGCTTACTGCTTACTGCTGGGAGGTGTATGATCAGAGCTCGTGGCTCTAACAGGGGAGTTAGCTCTATTCCAGGCTTTGGAGCGGGAGTCTGAAGGTCTATTCCTGAGTGGTTCTCTAGCCTTCTTCATGTTTCTAGGAATCGGACTGCTTCCAGAGCCTCAAGGCGCATTAAATCTGCCAGGTCCTGTCTTCAGCGATTTCAAAACCAAACCAAATCTTGACACTTCTTTCTAGAACGCTTTAATGGTAGAAATTACTTGGCCTTGGAGAATTTTCCTATAACTGGTCTGAACCTAAACCTGTCCGTGTCTAGATCTGCTCTTAAAGCAGTGCTCTTTGAACCCTCACAGTCCAGTGTGAAATGGAATTTAATTCATGATGTGGTCCCGCAGACTTACGGACAGAGAATGGTGATTCTTCACACCAGCGCCATTTAATATGGAAGGGCTAGGGAGTGTGGAAAAAATAACTTACCTCTAAAAGTCTAAGCCAAGGCTTCATATTGAAACTGGAATGACAACTGAGGAATAGGAAGCTGTGACTGAAAACTTATTTTAAATGATTCCAAATGACATTTTACGAAAAGTGCCAGATTTACTGTTAAGGACAGGCTAGAAACTGCTGAAGTAAATATTTCATATACACTCTATACTATATGACTTCAAAAGTAACACATTGAAATAGAAAGTCTACATAATAACATAATGGAGCCTAAGGAATTCTTTTTAAAAAAATATATTTTACTGATATTTTACAGAGGGGAAGGGAGAGGGATAGAGAGTTAGAAACATCGATCAGCTGCCTCCTGCACACCCCCTACTGGGGATGTGCCTGCAATCAAGGTACATGCCCTTGACTGGAATCGAACCTGGGACCTTTCAGTCTGCAGGCCGATGCTCTATCCACTGAGCCAAACCTGAATTCCCTTTCAAGATTTTGTGGTAACCACCCACCATTCTGGTACTGAAGTACCTCAGCCATTCACATGAGGCTAGGATACCCAGAATACAGTGCGCTTCAGGGGCACACTCTGCTGTAGGACCAGTGTGTAAAAATGCCCCAGTGGCCTGTTTAAGCAACTCCTTCAACTGTGATCCCGGAAGCCACAGTTGGATTCAGGTCAGGGCACATGCCCGGGTTGTGGGCTCGATGCTCTGTGGGGGGTGTGCAGGAGGCAGCCGATCAATGGCAGGTACACGTGGGGCTACAGACAAATCTGACTTGGCATGTTTTGAGGGGATAGAGAAAAGGAAGCTTCTATTTAAGTTCACATTTATTATATTAATCAGAATATGAAAACATTGCCTCAAATAGGTATTGCTTGCTTTCGATAAGTAAATTAAGCATTTTGTAAAACAGAAGCCAGAATAATAATTCTCTAAGATCAGGGGGAAAAGTCACTAAAGTACAATAATTGCTTTGACAATTTCTAGGAAATGGCAGGCCATAAGGGGACAATTTTTACATAGAAGAATATTTACCTGAATAAAAAAAAAATTATGTATGCTTCATAGAAGTGTAACTACTTATATTTTGTTTTATTTATACCTTAAGATTTTATATGTATTTTATATTTATTTACCATTTGTATATTCTAAATTAACTCATTTCCTGAGAGGCGGCAGAGCATCATGAGTAAGAGAATGAGTTAAGAAATCACGGCTGCTTCAAGTTCAAATTCTTGCTTCACAAGGTACTAGTTGTAAGACCTTGGCCAAGGTATTCACTATATACTGGTTTCCTGCCTTGTAAAATGTACACAGAAAGCTTCCATTGAATGCTAGTTCTTATTACCTGACTAAATTATAATTAATTCTCAGTTACATTCCTTTTTTAGATTTCTTTGTTGTTGTTTTTTAATATATCTTTACTGATTTCAGAGAGGAAGGGAGAGGGAAAGAGAGATAGAAAAATCACTGATGAGAGAGTGTCATTGATCTGCTGCCTCCTGTACACCCCCTACTGGGGATCAAGCCTACAACCTAAGCATTTGCCCTTGACCAGAATTAAACCTGGGATCCTTCAGTCTGGAGGCTGATGCTCTAGCTGAGCCAAACCAGCTAGGGCTAGATTTCTTTCTGACACATCAGTGTGAAATGAAATTCTACGATCACTTCCAATAAGGAAATAAACATTTGTTAAGTGCATAAATCTCAGGCAATTACTATGCTGGGTGGTTTATACACCTTATTAAACTCTCGGTAAACAGATTTATTAAAAATACCATTTGTAGAGATGAGAAAACGGTAGAGAGAAGGAAAGTGACCGAGTCAAAGGCGCGCTGGTAGAAGTGGCGGTCCTGGGATTTGAACTCGGGTCTTTCTAGCTCTGCCGTCCCATGCTGACTCTATAACCACCTCACCACACCATCACTCTCACTCTACTCTAACCACACTGCCTGAGGGCACAAGTTGTATCCAGCAGGCACGCCCTGGCATGTGTCCTGGCAGGCAGGTCTTTCCATTCTGAATCATGACCTCCTAGAAAGCATGAGCCGTGTATATTTTTTATTTTCTCTAATAATGCCAATCAGAGCAGCGAGCATCTAGCTCATTCCCTGCTTACTGAGAGCTAACACTTTCCCTCACCGACAGCAGAATATTAATTTGAAAAACACAGTAACAAGAACAGAAACAGAATTACTGCCACGATGGCCTTGGGCTTTCATTAGAAACAAATACTTTGGGAGGATTTCATTTTGAAGAGTCTTTTACAAGGGGACATATATGTAACTTAATATAATTAAAAATGATAAAGCCAGGCTGGCGTGGCTTAGTGGGTGAGCATCAATCTATGATCCAGGAGGTCACAGTTGGGATTCCCGATCAGGGCACATGCCCAGGTTGTGGGCTCGATGCCCGGTGTGGGGTGTGTAGGAGGCAGCCAATCAATGATTCTCTCACATAATTGATATTTCTATCTCTCTCTCCCTTTCACTTCCTCTCTGAAATCACTAAACTATATTTTAAAACTATATTTAAAAGCAAACAAACAAAAATATATTTTAAAATGACGGAAATTCCCATCTGTGCATGTCAGAAGTGAAGTCGAAGCGAGACGGTACCTCCGTGTGGTGAAACCCAGATGTGCCCAGCGGTTTCCTGTCCTCCATCAGCACTGCGGCGGAACTGAGGGCCCAGTCTTTTATCAGGTCTTTCTGCTTCTCATTGATAACAGGCCGATTATAATCCTGATTGTCATCCACTCCGAACACCTAGCGGGAGAAGATCATCTTATAAGTGAAAAGTCAGGTCAGTATGTGCATGTTATTAGTAACTTCTGGGGCAAATAAAGATATTCTGCATTAATTTCATTCAGGCGAGCAAACCTGTTCAATGACAAGGTAACATCCAGATGGAGAGAAAGCTGGGCAGTAAGGGCGGGGGCAGCTCACATAATGTGAGTATCTTTATGAATGTTTAGCAAATGTACTGTTTGCTAATAAGAAATATTCAGCGTGTTACATGTTATTTGGTGAAAGATGTCAAGAACACTGTACTAATGCAGAGTTAAAAAACATACCACTTCTTGTTCCAGTTTGTGTGTTTGTTCTATTATTATTGAGAAACATATAGGGAAACTATACATGCATGATGAATTTTATGTGTTCATTCCGTCACAAATGTTGAGCATTTACATACATGAGTTAAATTTATACATATAACTAAGTTCCCAAATAAGAGACTTTATTGTATGATCTGATTGTCATCCACTCCAAACACCTAGCGGGAGAAGATCATTTTATAAATGAAAAGTCAGGTCAATATGTGAATGTTATTAGTAACTTTCCCTACTGGGGATCAAGCCTACAACCCAGGCATGCGCCCTTGATCAGAATCGAACCTGGGACCCTTCAGTCTGCAGGCTGATGCTCTATCCACTGAACCAAACCAGCTGGGCTAGATTTCTTTTTGACACATCAGTGTGAAATGAAATTCTACAATCATTTCCAAAAAGGGAATAAACATTTAAGTGCAAAAACATCAGACAATTACAGGGTGTAGTATGATTCTCAAATTATATGCACCTAACATCACTCACAGGCCTTTCTTTGAAATGCAGATTTCTGGGTCTACCACACAGACTAGCAGGTTCTGAATAAGCAGACTGTCTCTGGTGGACGCTTTGGAAATATTCTAAATACAGAGGCCAACAATCATGTGCTTTTAAAGGCGGGACCCGAGTCTTACTCATTTCCTGGCTCATAATAGGCCCCGGTTTTGCCAAAGAGACGGAAGAAATGTTAACTGCATAAACCTGAATATTCCACAGGCTCTCCTGTGTTCTCAATGCTTATTATTTGCAGAAATCAGCAGTGGCCCTGAGGGTACCATCAAGAAAAATATCCTGTGTGTGAATTTACACTTTGTAGAAAGGAGCTTCAGAACATAACCAAGGAGACTTCATTCTGCTTGAAAAGGGAAAAATGCCTTTGTTTAAGGGAATTTCTAGAAAAGCGTGTAACGATCCTACAAAACATCTCTCTGATAAGTTCTGAAGTTGACATTTACTAAGGCAGATGTCAGGTTTTCAAAATGACTACAACTTGGGAATTTTACCACTAGATGGCCTTATTACCCTAGTATTTAATTCAAATGTAACTTTAGTTTCAAGAATTTTGATTAATAGTCTCTGAAACCGCTCAGTATTCAAATTATTTTTGCTTTAAGAGCAGTTGGTAACTTGGGTTGGTGAACACAAATTCAACATACAGATGATGCATTAGAGATTACACACCTGAAACCTAAATAATGTTATTAACCATCATCCCAATACATTCAATAAAATACAAAAAGAACGAATTGTATGCTATCACATTTAGATCAAATAGGAACTTTAATAACATACGGAAGCACATATACGAAAGGGACAAACCTGCTTCATTTCGCTAAATGTTGGAATTACCCTGTTTCCCCGAAAATAAGACAGTGTCTTATATTAATTTTTGCTCCCAAAGATGCCCTAGGTCTTATTTTCAGGGGATGTCTCATTTTTCCATGAAGAAGAATAGGGTACACATTTATTATTGAACAACAAAAAAGGAAATTTATTACCTGTAGACGGTATGATAGTCATTGTCATCACAAACCAGCTCACTGATTGGCCACAGCGCAGCTGGAGCTGTTCAGGCCGTGCGAGGTCTCTTTAAATCAGGAGTCAGCTGCCTTATAGTAGCTTCGGGGGCCTTATATTCCGGGAGGCCTTATTATCGGGGAGGTCTTATTTTCGGGGGGATGCCTGATATTACAGCGAGAGGCAAAACTAGAAGTAGATCTTATTTTCGGGAGGTGTCTTACTTTCGGGGAAACAGGGTAGTTGAACAACAATCAGCAGGAAAGAATATTAAGCATATTTTTTTATGTGCTCTGCCTCTGACCCCACTCGAGCAGAAGGCAAATCAGAGCTACTCAAGCTATCTGGGCTGTCTTAACATTTTAAAATTTTCCAACTCAAGTCACTGAACTCCCAATTTACTGGTTTGTCTTTATTCTTATCCACACAACTAGAGAAAATCCAACTCAAGTTGGAAAGTGGAAGATAAAAATAGCCACATGTGATCATTACTTGCATGTTGGACCTCACTGGCATGTTAACTTACAAGTTGCCTCGATTTTCTGATTTGAACTCTCACCATACTCAAGATGGATTTGCTAAGCACCAGCAGTTTCTAATAAAATATGGTCAACCTCTCCAAATCACTTCTGATACAAAGACATAAACACAAAGTAGTAACGCTTTTAGGAAGCTTTTAGGAATGCTATAGAGAATTCTTAGATGACATTCTATGGAGTCCCTTTAACGCCCTGGAGATGCTGTGCATCTATCTGTCAGAGAAGTAACTTTTATTTATTTTCCAGACCAGTGATGAGCCTGAAGTACACTGCCTGAGGGAAGCAGCCTTTAAATGCACCCCATAGCTTTGCAGGTGCTTTGAGAAATGAATGGCAGCAATGCCTAGCCATCTGGAAATTGCTATCATCATTTTTGTGTGAAGGAATAAAAATATCCATTTGTGACAACTTGTATGAGAAAGCAAAGAGGACCTCAAAAGCTAACACTATCTACGTACTGTAAAGGCATTACTCTTTTAACTATCTTAAACATTCAGAATTCAGTGGAATAAGTGATTCTGAATACTTAACATAGAACTGGTATGACCTACCTGTAGTCAATTTTTTAATTTAAAATTTAGACAACATTGTTAGCAAAAAGGGGCTCAGAATGGAGGCAGGAGAGATGTTTTATAATTTTTCATGGTAACAAGTACTCAGAGCAGAATGTTGCTTACAATAGTCAGAAGGCAGAAACCAGCCAAATGTGCATCAACAAATGAGTGAGTGAATAAATGCACACAATGATACACGATTAGCCACAAAAAGGAATGAAGAGCTGACACGCGCTGTCATGGATGAAGCTTGAACACATGGTGTGAGTGGAAGTAGCCAGCCGCAAAAGGCCCCAGCTTGCAGGATTCTATTTCTATGAGATGTCCAGAGAAAGCCAATCCTTCGCCCAGAAAGTGGACTAGGGGTTGCCAGGGGCAGAGGGAGGGATGTCCGGGAAGCGATTGCCTAATGGGAGTAAGATTATTCTGGGGGCGATTAAAATGCCCCGAAATTAGACACTGCTGAGGATTGCACAACTTCTGGAATGTACTAAAAGCCACAGAATTGCACACTCAAGTGGCTAAAATGGTGAATGTTGTGTGAATTTTCCCTCAAAAATTTTTTTTAAAAAAAGGCACCATCTGCCTTTATTCTTTCTTTTATTTCTATTGAGTAAAAACATGTTTTCCAAATGTTTGTCCTCTCCCTGAACCCATCCCGTGTCTTAGATTCCGCCCATTCCCTGGGAGTTACAGCCACCATTTCCTCCTTTTCCATCGCTGCTCTGCATCTTTTTCTGGGAGACCCTTCTCTCAGATCTTCAGATGATGCTCACGTCTGATGTTCCTAGAGTTAACATGTCCAAACTCCCTCCTTTTTATGGCTCATTTCCCTGTCACACATTCCTTCCTTTCACCCCGAAAATCTGGCTGCTCATCTACCCTGCTCCTCTTGCCAAGAACATCCTTAGAGCCAAGTCATTAGTGAGAAGCTGCTAGAAACTCAACCGCGTCTCTAGTCTCCTACCAATGGAGGCGCTTCTCCTGGAACCTCACATTTCTTCTGACACAACCTACACTCTTTGCACCTTTCATACTATCAGAAGCTAAGCACACACAGGCTTTACACCACACGTTTCCACAAGTTACTGCAGGATCAAGATAGAAACCAGTTTCATAATACAGATAACCCGTTCGTGGAGGCCTGGTGAGATCAGATCAATCTATAAGTTCATCAAAATAAGTCAGCTAAGAGAAAGCTAACTACATACATACATTGATAAAAACGAAGAAGCATATCAAATTTTTCTTCTCATTCATATGGAGTGTCAAAAAAAAAAAAAAGATACTGAGTGTCTACTACATGCCAGGCATTGTTCTTGGTACAAGACATACAGAAGTGATCAAGAGAAGTAAGATCTTTCTAGAAAGGACAGAGAGAAAATAAATCAGCTAGTGATGAGTTCCTTAAGGAAAATAAAACATGGCAATCTCAAGGCGATATGGAAGGTGAATTTGCTGGTGTTGAGAGAGCACCTCTGAGGGAACTGGGTGCGAACAGCAGGGAGAGCTGCCCAGAGTGGTCACCGTCCCTGACCAGCTCCCAGCCAGGAACTAACTACGGTTACACACAGGAACAGGGAAAAGGAAGTGGGACAAACTAGCAAATGTTAAGCTTCTGACCGGGAAAGGTGAATTCCCTGGAGGGGCCTTGTGAACTAATAGGTCAGGATAGGGTTCCCATACTTAATAAACATTTTTTAATATATATGTTTTATTGATTTCAGAGAGTCAGGGAGAGGGATAGAAGCATCCATGATGAGAGAGGATCACTGATCGGCTGCACTCCCCACATTGGGGATCACATCACCTGCAACTCGGACATGTGCCATGACAGGGAATCAAACTGTGATCTCTTGGTTCATATGTTGATGCTTAATCACTGAGTCATACCAGCTGGGCGCCCTGATAAAAATATTTGAAAAATCACTCAGTGAATAGGGGCCAAGGAAAAAGATTAGTATAAAAAAGAAAAATCGAGCTGCCAGAATGTAGCTTTTCAGAAGCATTGTTTGCTCTGGCCCATTAACTCAGACTATTTCTGGACTGAAAGGAAGTAGGAAAGATATGAACTTCAACTTGAAAAGCTGTCTGTTTCGAAGGTCCTCTCTTACTGCCCCAGGCTCATGTCTGACCTGCCCCTTCAGCCCCCCCCCCCCCCCAGCGCATTCTGTCTGAACGGACCTGGAGGGGTCACGTCCCGCTGGGTTGGGGTGTCCACCTCACTGACTCTGTTATCCGTGGCTCCCTGGCTCTGGCTCGGATCTGGTCTCACATCTGCTGCAAACTTCAGGGCTCGGAGCATGCGCATCCCACACCACCCCCACCTGGACCCGGGTCCCAGCACTGACTTCCCTCGGGCTGCCTGACTCTGCTGTCCACGTGCCTTTACTCTGAGTCTCTGATCTGGTCAGTCCTCCTGGCACTGGATTCTTTCTTCTCTCCCAGCTGCTGCTCCAGAACCAGCGCCGAGAGACAACCAGGCCATGAGGGAAGGGAGTGCACTAGTCAGAGGTATTCTGGGGAAGGAGGCTGCCAGGATGGACAGGAGTCAAATCTCAGCACAGGGGGTGTCTGCAAGAACTGCTTTATGGTATGAAACGCATGGGAAACAGAACACCCCCAAAGACAGAGCCTGAGACCCTCCACAGCGACCATTTCCCCTTGTTTATTTAACATTTAGCTTTCTGTGCTCGCCACGTTCTTCTCACTTAGCGTGGAAGGCTAGCAAGCAGCTCTGACCGCATTCTCCCAGCGGCGGCGGCTGTTTGAGGGAGCAGTGGGAGGGAAAAGAAGCTGGTACCTCTGATGCTATGACGGGTTCTCTAGCTGTAACGGGGAGGGGGAAGGAGAAGGTGGGGAGATCACTTTACTGGGAAAGGTACTGTCATCACCTTTAATCCAGCATCAACAGCACTTGTCACAGCGCATCTCTACGTAAGCTTAGATGTAAAACTCAAGAGATCTTTATAGAGAATAGTCACTTGTGTTAACACTATAAGAGGGAATATTTGGGGACAACACATAAAACAAGATAACTACTGACAAACACACAACACAAAAATGTCAACTAAAATGCTATAGTCCCATGACCTGGTGTGGGACTCCCTCACTACCATTTAACGACAGCCAGCACAGAAAAACAAACACGTGACATTTCAGCTTGGTCCTTTCTATTCTTTTTTAAGTATATTTTATTGATTTCAGAGAGGAAGGGAGAGGGAGAGAGAGATAGAAACATCAATGAGGAGAGAGAATCATTGATCGGCTGCCTCCTGCACGTCCCCGACTGGGGATGGAGCCTGCAATCCAGGCATATGTCTTGACCAAGAATCAAATCGTGATCTCCTGGTGTATAAGTCAATGCTCAACCACTGAGCCACACGGGCCGGGCTTGGCCATCTCTTTAAAGAGATCCTTTTTAAACTGTAGGCAACTTCTTCCAAGTTAAGATGCTAATACAGGTTCTCCTTTACCCCCAGAAATGCAATGCATTATGGGAAACTGAAAAGGCATTCAGTGCTTATCATACCTAACACCAGTGTATTATGCGACACTGCTGCTCACTCACTTTTTAAAAAAATTCCGTTTCTGCCCCATGATGCTATTTCTTTCATTCTTCTGTTTGATCTTTCTCAGGCTCCTCTGTTCACACTTATTCCTCTGACCAGTACTGGTGTTGCCAAGAATTTCACGTTGTACATTCTTTCTAGGTGAACGCATCTATTATTTTACATTCAGCCACTCTCTAGTAATTCCCAAATCGGCATTTCAGCCCAGACCTCTTACCTAAGACGTAGACGTTTCTATTCAGCTGAATGTTGGCCACGTCAGCAGCTTTTTAATTGCTCCTCTGCTTCGGGCTTTTCCAAATTTTTAATCCATTCCTCATACCCCTGAGGTGATTAGATCATCACTGCCCTACTTAGCAGTTTTCAATGCCTCCCCCCTGCCTTCAGCACCAGAAACCCGGATCCTCACTGGGATACAAAAGAGCCGTCAAAGTCTGATCCGAGCTCCTCTCTAAAGGGAGCAGGTCCTCTGGAACGTTCCCCAGCCTCCGTGCCTCTGGACCGGCCTCCACATATGGAAACCCTCCTCACACATGTGTGCCATGGGATCACTTCCACCTGTTTCAACATGAGCTCAGTTGGCATTTCAATTCGAGTTTTATGGAGAACGAATAAAATGCCAGGCACCAGCCGTCATGGAGTTTATAATGGGGTGTGTGTGTGGCGGGAGGGGGGAGGGAGGGAAGCACAGGACTTGGTGGGAAAGTCTGTAAGGAGGATTCTCTGAAGGTTGGGGGCCTCTGAAGGGACCTTACCGAAGGCGGCAGCCCTTAATTTGACTTTTCCAAACAAGTTCAAGCCCAGGGGTGTTTTGCTAAGAAGCTCTATGTTCAGTCTTTAAAGACCCGGCCTTGTAGAAGCATATACTTTCTCAAGGATGCTCACTCTGCTGGTTGTATTTAGAGGTTTTTTCATTTTAGTTCAAACTGTTATGACAATAAAAGCCAAGAAACAGGCAAACAGGGTTACTTGGCTGTGATGGCCTAGTAGTGCCTTAGCCCTCTCTTTCATGGAAATGCGTGTTAATCATTCATCTGTTGTTCAGGGTCTGCCAGTCAGCTGTGTATGTGTGTGTGTGTGTGTCTGTGTGTGTGTGTGAAGAGGGAGTGAGGAAGTGAATAAACAGGAAGTTATCCAAGGCATGTTTAACCTGAGAGTCCCTCTGGGGAGCTACTGGTACCCTTTCTCCAACAGATGATGTCCTCAAAGCAGTCATCGGACTACCTTTACTCATGTTTTTCCTGTGTAGCTCCATCCCTCTATATACAATTTTTAGAGAACTGAACATCTCTCCTAACACAATGCCTGGCACACGGGGGATGTTGAATAAAGATGGCTAACTAAAGCAGCCTCACCCGATGGGGAGAAAAAGGGAGGAATTTTAAAACTTTCCTTACTCTTTTTTTTTTAAAAAAAAAAAACCTATTCTTTTATTTTCTCTTAGTATTTTAAATAACAATGTACTTGTCCTCAGAGAGGGAAATTATGAACTTTAAAATAATAGGAAAGAAATGCTATTATCAATTCCCAATGATAAAATAATCCCAAATCCCCAAGAGTTATTTTCTAGCTTACACTGCGTCCTGAGGCTTTATTTTTAAATGTATATTTTATTGACTTTTTCAGAGATGGAGGGAGAGGAATAGAGAGTTTGAAACATTGATGAGAGAGAGAGACATCGATCAGCTGCCTCCTGCACGCCCCCTACTGGGGATGTGCCCGCAACCAAGGTACATGCCCTTCACCGGAATTGAACCCGGGACCTTTCGGTCCGCAGGCCGACGCTCTATCCACTGAGCCAAACTGGTTTCAGCCTGAGGCTTATTTTAATCTAATCATAAAACTCACTCATCTGGTTCTTACATGTCACACCTCTATTATCAACAACCACATAACAGGATCACATCGCATCGATCTCTTAGACTGCTTGGCTCCATCTCAACCATAAAGACATGGGCATGTGCTCCTTAATAAGTGCACGCTTAGAATTACATACCTGCTCCAGTGTAACCAGAGAACCCACACCGACATGGAAATAAAAACTGAGAAGTTAAAAGTAAGCATAAGTGGCCTGGCCGGCGTGGCTCAGTGACTGAGCATCTACCTATGACCCAGGAGGTCACAGTTTACTTCCCAATTGGGGCTCCTGTGCGGGTTGCAGGCTCGATCCCTAGTGGGGGGTGTGCAAGAGGCAGCCAATCAATGCTTCTCTCATCATGGATATTTCTATCTCTCTCTCTCCCTCTGCCTTCCTCTCTGAAATCAATAAAAATATATTTAAAAAATAACAGAAGTAAAGGGATCTCAAAGGGTTATCTGTCTAACCCCTGAAGGACCACCCTGTAAACGCATCATTTAAACTAGTGCATCTCATGTTAACCCGCATCCAAACCATCTTTGCTCTCAAAGCAGATCCAGGTCAGTGGGTGTGGGATGGGCCTGAGAGGCTGTAATTCTTTTTAAATATATTTTATTGATTTTTCACAGAGAGGAAGGAAGAGGGATAGAAAGTTAGAAACATCAACGAGAGAGAGAGACATCGATCAGCTGCCTCCTGCACGCCCCGTACTGGGGATGTGCCCGCAACTAAGGTACATGCCCTTAAGCGGAATCCAACCCGGGACCTTTCAGTCCCCAGGCTGGCGCTCTATCCACTGAGCCAAACCGGTTTCGGCTGAGAGGCTGTATTTCTAACAAGCTTTCAAGTGATGCTAATGCAGGTCACACACTGAGTAACAGGAACTTAATAAGAGATCAAGTATTGGCCAAACTTAGGTTGCTGTCTCCCGGGGAGTAACACAAACAGCTGATTATAAAGTCAACTTTCTATCACCAACAGCAACATTGAGGGAAACTACTTTTTAAGCCATACCACACTCAGTGGGCACATTAACCCATAACATGAAAACAAATCTGAAAAGTAAATAACCACGCTGGCCGGGCAGACCCTCGCGCAGCTCAAAGTGCCACAAACAAACGGATTTTGTTTTCACACTTTTTTTTTTCCTAACACCAAAGACAGAAATGAAAAGACATTAAGAAAATAAGAAAAAGAACAAAATTGATTAAAACATGTATTTTCATCCGCTTCCACCATGAAAAAGTAGGCAAGAAACCTGTGATGAACTATTACCAGCTAACACTGACGTTTGTATCAACAGAGTCATAGCAAGCTGGTTATTTTTTTTATAGTTTTTTTTTTTTTTAGTTTTTAAATGTATGCAAAATGAGAATGGCCAAAGTGTACTATTTGAAAACACTATTCTAAAACAACTGTAACAGGTCCCCACAGTTTACATGTAAGGACTTTACCTATGAAACTCAGGCAAATTCTGAACGTAAACAGAATAAAATCAGAAAGCATTTGGTCTTATTGCTAGTCTTCTGGTTTCCCTAACAAATCCGAGGGTTCCAGTACCACTGCCTGCATGAGACCCTCTTAAATCCACCCCCGGGAACTGGCATCACCCCGTCCACCTCCTTTCCGCCATTTACCTTGTCAATCATTCTTCTCGCTTCCACCTCCTCACTGTTGGCATTCTCTAACTCAATGGTATAAGTGCCCTTGTCACTCTGGTCATCCTCATTGTCCTTTTCGGAGGCG
>PVJN01004546.1:0-23253 GCA_004026805.1 Lasiurus borealis
CCATGGGCCTGGAGGTGGATGAGAGAGACGTGAATGAGCTCATCGAGGAGCACTCTCTGGAACTCACCACGGAGGAGTTACAAGAGTTGCAGTCTCAGCAACATGCGGAGGTTCTCCAAGAAATTGGTTTCGAGGAGGAGCCAGAGGTGGAGGAGATCTCTACAAGTGAGATAAAGGAGATCTTAGGAATGTGGGAGAGAGTGTCACACTTCGTGGAAAAGAAACACCCCGAAAAAGTTGCTACTGGTCGTGCATTGGAGCTGTTCAATGAAACTTGCCTCACCCATTTCAGAAACATTCTGAAACCTCGTTGGACACGTGTGTTTTTTTTAAATTGGACAAAAATGCAAAGACCAGTAGCAATTAAGTTCAGTGACGATCAGTTAAGTTACATTCAGTTTAGGGATAAAGTGTAGCATTAAGAGTGTAACGAGTAGGCAAATACACTTTATAAAACCAGTTTATTCCTTTACATTCTCTTTTCTTATGTTTTTATACAATACTTGTCATTTATAAATACATTTTTCTTATTCAAAAACATGTAACAAGAACAACTGGGGTGTCATTTTGGGGGCTAGAACGGATTAATGGCATTTCAATTGATTTCAATGGGGAAATTTGCTTTGAGATACGAGCTACTTGATATACGAGCAAGGTTACAGAACGAATTAAACTCGTATCTCGAGGTACCACTGCATATATCTTCTTTATTGATTTCAGAAAGGAAGGGAGACAGAGAAGGAGATAGAAAAATCAATTATGAGAATCTTTTCTATGGGGACCAAGTTCCAAACTCAACCACTGAACCATGCTGGCAAGGGCTACCACAGATGTTTTATCCATTCATCTACTGATGGACATTTGGGCTGTTTCTAGATCTTAGCTATTGTAAATAGTACTGCTGTGAACATAAGAGTGTATATATTTTTTCTGATTCATTTCTCAGACTTCTTAGGATATATTCCTAGAAGTGGGATCACTGGGTCAAATGGCAGTTCTATTTTTAATTTTTTGAGGAAACGCTATACTGTTTTCCATAATGGCTGTACCAGTCTGCATTCCCACCAGCAGTGTACTAGGGTTCCCTTTTCTCCACATCTTAGCCAACACTTGTCATCTGTTGATTTGTTGATGGTAGCCATTCTAACAGGTATGAGGTGATACCTCATTGTCATTTTGATTTGCATCTCTGATGATTAGTAACTTTGAGCATTTTTTCATATGTCTCTTGGCCCTCTGTATGTCCCTTTTGAAGAAATGTCTATTTAGATCCTTTGCCCATTTTTTAATTGGATTGTTTGTTTTCCTTTTGTTAGTTGAATGAGCTCCTTATATATTTTGGAAATTAATCCCGTATCAGTTATATCATTGGCCAATTATGCGAGACAGTGGGCTCCCTTTTTATTTTGTTGATGGTTTCTTTTGCTGTACAGCAGCTTTTTATTTTAGTCCCATTTGTTTATTTTCTCCTTAGTTTCCCTTGCCCTCCATCAGCAAACATATTGCTATGAGAGAGATTTTTAATGTATATATTTTTATAATATTTTGATTTTTTAAAAGCATGTGATAGAGTACCTATAAAAATTTAGCTTTTTAAAAGCCATAAAAGTGACATAAAATTAATATGTAGTAAAATAGCAGATTATAAAATAGCACATAAAGCATGATATCATTTTTTAAAAATTGCAAATAGATGTGTTCATATGCATAGAGATATGTAGTAAAATTTACACCAAAATTATATGCATGGTAAGATTTCAGGTCACTTTGGCTTTCTGACTTATACTTTTCAAAATAATTTATTTTAAAAACAATTAAATTGTTAATAGAGACTAAGAAAAATCAAGGATGCATAGGCCAAAAAAAGCATAGGAAAAAGAAAATAGGAGGGGAGAAATAAGAAAGAAAGTATGGCTATAAAAATTGATCTCTTCAACCTTTTTAAACCCTTGCTCACATTTTACCTTCTCTGATCTCACCAGCCTATTAGTGAAATTTGCTCTCTGCCTCATCCATCTGATTCCCTGTATTTAGTTATTTTATTTTTTCATTGAATATATCACCTTCCAACATACAATATTTATTAAATCTATTTGTTTAAATACATAGAAAGAAGCTTGGATGTAGTAGGTGCTAATAAATATTTGTAGAATGAAGAAATGAGGTGATTGTTGTCTCTACCAGAAGTCTATGTTCCACATGCCTAATTATAGAGCTTGTTTCATTGAGTGACAGCCTTGTTACAGAAGACTGAGGCATTTTCTCACTTTGAATTTGCAGTTCTATTTACAAAACATAGTTTGTGAAGCCTTTTTAGAATGGTCCAATAATAGAAAGGTTAGTAATACCTTCTGTTTATTTTCATATGTCACTAAGGAACAGATTGTTGAGCTTACAAACAAAACAAAAAAAGTTGAATTGCCATTTATCTTCTTCCTATTCTGTTTTCCTTTGTCCTTATCTGTCCCCTGTTTTCTCTTTCATCTCAACATCTGTGTTTGTTGTAATTTAGATGGATTTATTCTTGTTTTTAGTGTGACTTCAGCATCATGAGGTCATAGAAAGGAAGGATTTATATGGGATCTGGATGAGTTTGGAAATGGGAATTAATTCTTTTAGAGAGAGGGGACTTTTGTCTAAAGGAATGCAGCAAATGGTATCAATAAAAATACAAAAAAAGCTCTATTGAGATATAGCAGAAAAAAAAAAAGTCATCCTTGAAAGGGGAACTTAGGAATTACTCTTGAGTTACCATTTTCCAAGATGTGTTCTACAAAATACAAATGTTATGGTTATTAAGAGATTCCTTATAAACAAAAAAGATTCTGCATTTAAATCATTTTGGAAAACACTGAGTGAGATAGTGTTTTGTTTTATTTTTCTTAATCATCACCTGAGGACATGTTTCTATTGATTTTTAAAGTGAAGGAAAGGGAGAGAGAGGGGGTGGAGAGGGAGAGAGGGAGAGAGATGTGAGATAGAAATGTGAGAGAGAAACCTTGATCAGTTGCCTTCTGTATTCACCCCAACTGGAGATCAAACCCACAACCTAGGCATGTGCCTTTACGGGGAATCCGGTTTGTATGGGATGATGCTCCAACCAACTGAGCCACCTGGCCAGGGTTAGTGTTTCTTTAATATAAGACTTCCCTGAGCCTTTAAGATGCTACTATATAATGTGAATCTTCAAGTAGGAATTTTTATTTGTAGTGTACCCTCCTTTTTGTTGTTGTTCCTGAAACCCATTTCTCTGCCCATTATCTTGCAGTCCAACTCTTCCATTAAGCACATTTTGGGAAAAGATAGAGGGGACCAGATAGAACTAGGCAGTTTCCAAGTTTTCTGCCATGCACTTTGGGATTCAAGTCAGGGCTCACATCAACCGAAAGGGACTAAGGTGTGGACCCAACCTTTCATGGGATAGCAGTAGAGCAGAGTAGAGAGCCCAGGCACAGAAAGCAGGTAGATCTGGGTTGGAACACTACCACCAGCACTTTTCAGTTGGGTTATTTAAGGCAAGTCATTTAATTCTCTGCAATCTTGCAATTCTTCTATTAAATAGAGATAATAATGCTCCTGTAAGGTAGTTAGTGTTGAGCAATTAAATGAGACACTATCCTATCTAATAAAAGAATAAGATTCAAATTAACCATCACTTTGTTACCCCCATAAGCCATGCCCATCAGCCAATCAGGAGTGAGTATGCAAATTAACTCAACCAAGATGGTTGTGTCCATGGAGTAAGCAGGAGGCTTGGGATCCCCTGACAATGGAGAAAGCCAAGCTTTCTGCCCACTCTGGTGGGCCCAGGCTTCCACTCAAGGCTACAAAGTTTCAATTATAGAAGATAAATAAACCCCAACAAAAATATGACTTCAGCCACAGAGTAAGCAGGAGGCTTGGCTCTGCTCAAGGCTACAAAGTTTCAATTATAGAAGATAAATAAATTCCAGATACCAGAGTCTCCATGTAACCTGTGAAACAATACAGAAGTTGACCTTCAGTTAATATAAAAAAACTGCATTAGAATAGGTAGTTGAGCAGATGAATATTCTTATATGTTGCCATTTTTTCTCATAAAAATGTGGAAGATTCACTTTATATTAGCTAAGAGTTTTTATAAATTCTTAGCTAAAAAAGAAAATGACAAGCTGTAATTGTCTTATGATTCTATCTTGCATCCTATTGGGCATTGGACTGCCTGACACATAAAGGTTATTTATTAACAGGAATTAATCTTACATACAATAATCATTATCACAAACAGTAGCTTTCCTAATCTGATCAAGATGATTCTGCCGAGACCGGTTTGGCTCAGTGGATAGAGCATAGGTCTGCGGACTGAAGAGTCCCAGGTTCGATTCCAGTCAAGGGTATGTACCTTGGTTGTGGGCACATCTCCAATGTGGGGCGTGCAGGAGGTGGCTGATCGATGTCTCTCTCTCATCGATGTTTCTGACTTTCTGTCCCTCTCCCTTCCTCTCTGTAAAAAAATCAATAAAATATGTTTAAAAAAAAAAAGATGATTCTGCATGTGTAGTGACAGTAGAACAAAGTATTAGGTTTACATTTTTAAATCAATCTATTTTTTCCTAAACTGTCTTGTTTATTTTTAACATATGTTTTATCCAGAAATGCTTGTTTGCATATGCTTTTTCTGCTCATAATCAGGCTTTTTGAAGCTAATAGAATCCAGGAATATGGTTCTCACTGATTTGCTACAACAGAAAACTGTTGGATCTACCTGCTGACACTTCCAAGGGTATTTTGTCCAGATGTGAGAGGGGCAAGTGAATACATGACTTCTTCTTACTTTCATTTATAAAAAATTAATACAGGTGCTTTTTAATGAAAATCCACAAGGGCTTCCCCTTTTCTACAAAAACATCTTTATTTTTAGATTTCAAATGGATTTTTTAATTCTTTTTACTATTTAAATCAAGTAGCTAAATTTTCTAATTAGAAAGAAGAGTTTAATTAAAATTAAATTACTTCTCATACACACACACAAAATCTAACTGGGAACTAAATTTTCCTAAATTGTCTGTGTTCTTTCATTGTTACTTCTGTCAATTTTCTTTAACCACTGACTATGTTAGACATTACGTAAGATACTGTGACTGAAATAGAGATCAATTAGTCATCATCCCTTTCCTCAGCAGCAGTTTTAGAGGGGAAACAAGCTTTAAGTGCAAATGTGTGTAACAACACTTACAAGGGAATCATAAGGATGAGAAGAAAGGAAGAGATAAATTGCCTTCCATCAGTCCAGGATGGAGCTAGTGCTTCCCAAGAGAGAGTTTGTACTTGCTGAGATGTGTCCTTGCCAACATTCTCTCTTTATATACATTCTTTCTCTCCAGTGTTGCTTAGCAATGGTTGGTTTATAACTTAAAACCAGACATCTCATGGCTCAGATACTCCTGGTGGGCAAAACAGGCCCTAAGATATATAATACTAGTATATATAAGAACTAACCAAGGTGCTGATTTTTATTCTTAAAAAATAATAATAATAAAGTTCTTGTTGTCTGTGCATATTAACTGAGAAATAGCCCTTTTGAGGTTGAAACACTAGGATTTAATTATCTGAACACTGGTAAAGGCCAGAAGGAAGGTGATGAAGTCACAACCAACACAGAAAGTGCCTCCAGGACAGGGAAGAATAGGTAGCAGATACCAATGCAGGTCAAAATGTTTGCAAACAGATACCCTAAACAAAGTGTTGGCAAAAGGGAGACTTGGGAGCACATTAGTCACTTCCTCACTGGCAAAGTGGGAAGGCCAGTATCAGCCTGCAGGTGGAAAGCACAATTTAAAATAACCTTCCAAATTAAGAAAGTGGTCAGAATGATTTTTCAAGCTTACTGAAGACACATATAGGTAGTACATTCAGAAGAGGCCAATGAAGTATACATGTAGAAAATGAGACATGACTGGCTCCAGGCAGTGTCTAAACGGCAGTTGGCAGTGAAAATAGATAAGCCAGAGTCTGTCATAACAGTAGCTTTTTAAAAGCCACAGTGTTAGGACTGACAAGCATGTGCCTGGAGGAACGGTGAGCTCACCCTCACTTTATCCTGACTATTATCCAAGTTCTTCCTGTCCACTCCCGAGTCTCATAGCTAGAAGTACATCAAGAACTTGGGGAACATTCTAATCCTAAATCCAACCAGGATTAAAATAAGACTTTAAATGTTTATAGAATTGCCTCAAATGGGGCCCAGACCCTAGTTTAGATAATTCTTCTCTAAATTGAAAGTCCCCTTTACTTTGGGGGGATCAGAGACCTACTTTGGAGGTGGGGTTTGAATTAGATTAATATTGGTAGTGGTTAGTAACTAACAGTTTCTGTCTTTTATGATTTTTAAGGCACTTTTCTTCTTCTTGGTCTATAATTTGTAATATTCTCTTTCCTATCTGTGTTTGCAATAATAAAGTTCTGTACTTCCCATCCCTGATGTAGTGCCCTGCCACTCTCCTGCCTCCCAGGCCCTTTCCCGCTGCCATCAGAGCCTCCCAACCCATGTGCTCTCCCTGACCTTCCTTCATTCACCTTGTCATGACTGAAACCCACCTCCCCTGTAAGGACACTTCTTCCCATTGCCCTCACATTTCTCCCGTCTCCTCCACATACTTTCAGTATCAGAAGGTTGGGCTGCTGTCCACATCATCCCTTCCATCTACTTCCATCTACTATTGTTGTTTTCTCTGGCAAAAAAATAAAAATAAAAATAAATCAATGTTTTTGAGCATCATAATTGTCAGCTCTACCTCCCCATTATGTCATTGTCCTATATCCAATTCCTGGTTACCTTCTTCCCTGTGATTTATCAAAGTCTTAGCATCTGGCCTATAAACCTCGCCATCATTCCTAATAGTTTCAATTTACATGCAACAATCGTTTTCACAAAACGGCCCCTTATGCTTCAAGTTCTCATGTCCATTAGTTTCCTCTACTCCAAGTCATCTATTCTAATGCATATGCATTGGGTCTTGCCATCACTCACAACTCCTCCACCTACAGAATCCCTGAGACAGACCTCTGCACATTAGTCCTTCCCTGTTTCCTCAGCTCCTCCCCCAGACCATGCTTCAGCCTCATCAGGTTTCTAGTTCATTGTTGCAGCTTCAGTCTTGCTGTGCATTGACTTTCTGCTGTTCTTACTTCCTTTCCTGTGTAGCAGAGCCTACGGTTCAGCAGTTTTATAATGCTTCCACCAATACTCTATACTTCCTTGCCCTTTCAGCATTTTTGTTTCCTTTGTCTGACAAAACCACACCCCTAATGAACCTAACAATTTACATCCCACTCCCAGCAGCTGAATCCTTCTGAAGAAAGTGACACAATAGAGAAGATTGGTTTTTACTGTAAATGCACAAAATGAATTTCAGATTAATGTTTTCACATTTCTCTGATTAACTCTCCTTCTTTCCACAAAAATGGTCTCAAAGCTTCTTCCCTCCTTTGCTGACAAATGCCCTCACACCACATATACATGCGAACACGTTTACACCTCTCCCATCTCAATAGAACTTGCCTGCTACAATACAAAGAAAATTGAAACTGTAACTTGAGGACTCTTTCAATGCATAGATACCAAACGTTTATACTATCCCTCTCCCTGAGCTTTGGAACCATCTCTGCCCACCTCCTCGGGAACCTTACACTCTCTAGGAACTCTTCACTCTAAAGGAGAACCTCTCTCAATTGCATCTTTTTCTGCTCACTGAAGGGTTGCCCACCACCCAGCCTCTTACACAACTCAACCACCTCTCTAGCTTTCTCATCGCAAAGCACTTGAGGTTTCTATCCTCATTGTCTTTCGACCTTTTCACCCCCATTTTTAAAATACTCTCCAACTTCTCATTGTAGCTTCCATTCAAGTTTCCATTAAAGTTGATCTTGGTAGAGTCCACATGACCTTCACGGTGTCCCTAAGATGTTGGAAGCCGCCCATTATCTTCACTAGCAGAGAGGTATGGACAAGGAACCTGGAAGGCTGGAGACCCTGAGAACTGAAAGGTCAGAACTTCGCACTCACTGTTTAGTTGAGACAATAGTAGTTGAAGCAACTTCCACCTTGTAGTTTTATATAAATCCTTGCTGATTGGCTATTATTGGAATTGCCTGCCTAAGAGTTATGGGTGTATCCCAAAACCTGGATAAAAGGGATAGCAAGGCCAGAGCCAAGTGTAGTCCTTCCTCTTGAGCTAGGCTCTCACCTAATTTATATTTTCCAATTCCCAAATTTATATTTTCTTGTCTAGTCTCTTTTATTTGTGTGTGGCCTCCTCCAGAACCTCAACCCTGAACCTGAACCCTGAACCACAGGGGATATGGGGAGGACACTCACACCTAGATTCAATGGGCACTTCACAATCCTTATCTCACTCCATCACACTGCAGTATCTATCACTCTTGATTACACCCTATTGTTTAAAACATGCTTTATCCTGGGCTTGGGGGACTCAGGTCAGTTCTTGTCTTTCCTTTACCTCTCTGGCTACCACCTCTCTTTCCCACACTTCTCCTACACTTGACATTCAATATTCAACATGCAGTGCAAATCTCTTCTTGGTTTTCATTCTATGTCCTCTTCCTATACATTCTTACCAATGATCAACTTACACAGATGCCTTACAAATCCACATCTCTAGACCATACATCCATCAGAGTTTCAGAAACATTTATCCATCTTTGGACATCTCAAAGGTATGTCTGCAGTTCCAGATTGAATTCTTAATCTTCTTACCCACCAGTTCATAGTCTTCATTGTTTCCTTTTCTCAGGAAAAGACAATCCCATCTTTTCTTTTATATAAACCAGATATCTAGGAATTAGCCTTCACCTGATTCCTGCAGGTGGAGAGCACAATCTAAAATAACCTACTAAATATTACCTTCTGAAGATCTCACAAATCCATTTTCAACCATAACCCAAACCACCATCAGCTTCTGTCCATATGACTTCAGTAGCCTCTTCCTGAAGCAGCCAAGGGCATTGCACTACTCTCCTAGTAGCCACTCTTTTATATCTTTCCTCCACCCAGAAGCCAGAGTGATCTGTTGGAAACAATTCAGAAAATGCCACTCTTCTGCTTAAAACCCTTTAACAGCTTCTATTGCTCTAAAAATAAAATCCTTTATCCTGCTACTTCAGACAGATGCCCATAGTGGCCTTTTAGATTATGTTTCTTCATGCTATAGGACTTTTGTTCATGCTATCCCTTCCTTTTGGAATTGTGAATTCCTTAACATTTCTGATTTTTCTTATGGCTCTAAGTCAAATCTCCTTACCATAAAATATTCTCCAGTACAGTGTCAGTTTTACAACTAGAGGTATGATTGTTTGACTAATGTCTTTCTCCCCTAGCTGCGGAGAACTCTGGCCTCCCCATTCAATGGGCACTTTGGGGATCACAACTAGCCTGACTCACCATTGCTATTCCTAGTGTATGACACAGTGCCAAGAGCAAGGTAGACAACCAAGAAATATTTATTAAAGGAACAAATGAGTGCACAAATAAGTGACCAATATTACTCCTTGTAAAAACCTACATAAATATAAATTTACCATCTGATTTATAACTTAATTCTTGGGAGAGAATAATTTTATTTAAAATCAGCTCTTAGAATATAGATGTAGCAGATAAGAAATTCTTTGTTACCAGATATGCCTCTTTAAAAGATCTTAATATTAAGGAGGAGAAAACCAAGATGGCAGATAGGTAAACACCTAAATTGCTGCCTCACACAACAATTTCAAAACTACAACTAAAAGACAAAACAGATATCATCCAGAACCACAGGAAGGCTGGAAATTCTAAAACTAGAAGGAAAGAGAGAAGCACACTGAGACTCACAAGAGCTGCGGAAGGCAAAGGTATGGAGGCACACGTGCAGAGAGGGCTGGCAACTGAGTACTCAGCTAGCTTTCTCAATCAGGAGGAAGACACAAGCTCTCAACTGTTCTGAACTCCAGTTCTGGGCAAGATTCTGGAGACCCAGACTCATACAGGGAAAAACTGGACTGTCTGGCAGCAGGCGAAACTCAAGGGCAGCTTTCTCTCAGAGGTGCTTGTAGCAATTTCCTGGGGACACTAGGACCCAGGGACTTCATAGGGCATAGCTGACAGGAAGCCATTGTGGTTTGCTCTGCCCTGAGATCCCGCCTCACAAAGCCATTGCTGCTTGCTCTGGCCTGAGACTCCACCTCATCCAAGCTGAGCACAGAGACTTTTGCTTATGAATGGCCTGGTCTTTTGAATTTTAAACTTACCTAACAAACTGTGGCTGAGTCAGTGAGAACCAGAGTATCTAAAAGAAGGCCCATGTCTCCACAGCAGCTTGCAGTGCTTCACAGCTGGGCCTCATCAGGGCACCTCCAAAACCCAAACAAAGAAGAAAAATCTGCAGATCTCTCTGTAGCTCCTGCTGGGTGGCCACAGGTGGAGGCTACATTAGCACTTCCTTGGAGATCCAAAAGCCAGTGTACACAGGTGTCAGAGTGAGACCATCCAGATTACAACTCCTCAGATCCATAAGGGACACACTCAGAGGGGGCAAACACATTGAGCACCAAAGCCCCACTGAAGTAAGTCTTGTCTCATAAGGGTGACTCCAGCACAGAAGTTCTCCCAGCATAGACACAGCTGATTCTCATAGCGAATTGGCCTGGAGATCAAATCCCCCCAGTGATACCAACAACAATGAAGGCTTAACTACAAAAAGACTGTGCACACAGTCCATAAAGAGGTGCACCAAGAGTGTCCACCTCAGGTCAACTGGGGAGGCTGAGCTACTGGGTCCTATAGAACACCTAGCACACAAAGCCACTCTATCAACTCAGGGAAGCAGCTAAAATGCAGAGACAAAGAAACAGGTCACAAATGAAGGAAAGCAAACAACTGGATATAGAGTTCAAAACCACTGTTATAAAAATTTTCTAGAAAAGGCCCATAAAATTAGTGAGAGCCTCAAGGATATGAAAAAGGACCAACTAGAAATTAAGTGTACACTGACTGAAATAAAGAATATACAGAGATATAACAGCAGACTAGAGGACCCCAAGAATCAAGTCAAAGATTTGAAATACAAAGAAGCAAAAAATACCCAACTGGAAAAGCAAAAAGAAAAAAAGAATCCAAAAATATGAAGATAGTGTAAGGAGCCTCTGGGACAACTTCAAGTGTGCCAATATCAGAATTGTGGGGGTGCCAGAAGAAGAGAGAGAGCAAAATACTGAAAACCTATTTGAAGAAATAATGAATGAAAACTTCCCCCACCTGGTGAAAGAGACTTACAAGTCCAAGAAGCACAGAGAATCCCAAACAAAAGGAATCCAAAGAGGACCACACCAAGACACATCATAATTAAAATGCCAAGAGCAAAAAACAAAGAGAGAATATTAAAAGCAGCAAGAGAAAAACAGTTAATTACCTACAAGGGAGTATCCATATGACTGTCAGCTGATTTCTCAACAGAAACTATGCAGGTCAGATGGGAATGGCAAGAAATATTCAAAGTGATGAGTAGCAAAAACCTACAACCAAGATTACTCTACCCAGCAAAGCTATCATTCAGAATTAAAGGTCAGATAAAGAGCTTCAAAGATAAGAAAAAGCTAAAGAAGTTCATCATCGCCAAACCAGTATTATATGAAATGCTGAAAAGTACTCTTTAAGAAGAGGAAGAAAAAGAAAACGGTAAAGATAAAAATTATGGACAACAAATACATCTCAATCAAGTGAAGAAAAAATATGATGAACAGAATAAACTGGTGAATATAAAAGAACAAGGGGCACAGAAAGGGAGTAGGCTGACAATTCTCAGGGGGAAAGCAGTGTAGGGGTTTGGGAAGAGACTGGACAAAAATTGTATACCTATGGATGAAGACAGTGTGTGTGGGGGGGGGCGGGTAAGGGAAGAGGGTGGGTGTGGGGACCAGGTAGGAGGAGAGCTATTGGGGGGGGGAGAGGAACAATTGTAATAATCTAAATAATAAAAATTTATTTTAAAAAATCTAAATAGTCTGCTTATCTAGCAGTTTTTCTTCAAATTTCCCTAATATTTGTGATATTATTCCACATACCTTGGAATTTGAAATAAAGGAAATATTTTTATTTCCATTTTGAAACTTTTAGTTTCTCTCTCTCTCTCTCTCTCTCTCTCTCTCTCTCTCTCTCTCTCTGTCTCTCTCTCTCTCTCTTCCTCCCTCCCTCCCTCCCTCTCTCTTCTTTCCACTCACTGATTTGCATTTAAGCTTCTACTTTACCCTTTTTCCAGAATTGCTTCCAAACAGAGGCCTTCAGATGAAAACGGCTGCACTGGGGTTGGAGTTCAGCCACGTTGGTGATGGGCAGTTATAGTAGCTGCATTGTACACACGGCGCCTGTTACTGTCGGAGCCTGCAGGCTCCTCAGCTCCAGTTCTGGCACACATTGTCCTCACTGTCCTCTGATTAGTTGCTTTTCTCGTTTGAAACCTGGCTTTGCAGTCTGATTATTTCTATCTTAACTTCACATGTAGCATGGGACCCACCCATAGTTCCTCACAAGGTTGTCTGATGTTTCAAGATGAAATGTATCTTGGTCCCTGCGTGTGAGCTAGACACTTCCACTCTGTCCTCCAGGAAAGGAGAGATGCTCCTCGTGGAGGTGACTCAGACCCAGAGTTAGCACATATGTCTCACCTGCCCACATGCACACACCTGCTCATTTTTCCTCCTTCTCCCCATCCCACTCCCACCTGGGACTTTGTACCCAGAAGCATCAGCATCTCTCCTCCCTTGGTTTCTGTGACCACCCTCATCTCTGAGCTCTCCCTCTGCCCAACTATGTGCACGTTCCTTCACACATTCTTCTTCTTCCCCTACAACTTAAAAACTAGAATTCCTCAGGCCACTGTCTTAGCAACTCTTTGCACTGTACCCACTCTCCTTTGGAAATCTTTACTCTGATATATGTGGTACCAACTGAAACTTCTATCCTGGTTCACATGTATATATTTAATACCTGCTCACAGATTTAACCACTCAGCACTGTTTTCATTGAACATTCAGGCAAATAGAAAGGGCAATGAGTCCATAGAAAGCCACTAGGGATGCAGCTTTCAGGAGCAGAGAAACTTGCAGTGGCCTTCAGGTCCCATCATATAGGACTTATTGGACTTGATTGCTATGCCCTGGCTATGCTTCTGTAGTGGTGCAGGTTAGAATAATCATTCTCCAGTGCAGTGACACCTTTCTGAAAGAACAAGTGACATTCTTGTCACATCACCAATGTCACCCAGGATGTTAGTATGCATGATATGTTCACCAGCATAGTCTCTCGTCTAATGTTTAGAAAGATACAGAAGTTTTACAACTCCAGAAAAACTTCCTCATTGATAAAGTAAAATTATTATCTAAAAACCTGGTAGAAATGTTTAGGCAGTAGCATACAAGTACAGTTGATATTTAGTGTTGTATGAATTTGCCCTTAAAATCGGGCACTATTTACAATTAAATGATTGACTGCAATGTAATTATTAATGATAAAATGTCTATTTGTTTTAAAAAGACATATGATCCCTGAAAGTCCTTTGGTTTTATGTTTAATTTAATCCATGTCCTCTAGATTGCTCATTTTACACTTTTGCTAAAGGAAAATGGCTAGCTTGTCTGAAGGAATTTCTTAAAAATTGGCTAATTAATTATTTCAATCCTTATGTGATGGGATTCACATGGAAACAAAAAAGGGCAGTCTAAGGACAGACAAAGAAGTTTGCACGGGCGTCAGATTTCTTGTCACAAGATCTATTTGTGGCCATGTAGTCAGTAAAAACAAAACAAAACAAAACAAAACAAAAACCTATTTGGCTAATAAAGCAGATTGGCCTCAGGAAAATATATATATATGAACATTTTTATCATGTTTATCATTAGAGAGTAAAGGATATACAGTATCAAAAACTAACTTTTAAACATATAAAATGAATGTTCACAGATTTTAACAGTGCCCACATGTAACAATTAAAAAAAAAAACAGAACCAAATTAAGATGTGTTATGAAAGGTAATCTACATGTTTATCAGATAAAGTAGTGTGAATCTGAGAATTAAGTCTTAAAAGGCTACAAGGATTCAAAACAGCCTTAGCGCTGACCTAATGATTCATTGTTCTGAATGTAGGGTCTCAATTTTGCTTTGAATTATATCTAACTTAGTCTGCAGTGATACCTCCTAGACTCATAGGATCATACGAGTGTTCCTAAAACATGGAGAATGATACCATCACATTATACCATATCTTCATCCAAATCCCCTCCAATTCACAATCATGTGACTAAAACTCCAACATTAAAATAAACTAGAAGTTATTACTGATATGCCTACTAATCTATTGTCTGAGCCTCTACTTGATTCCCATATCTGAGGGTCTTATTCCTTAGATTTCTCTAATAATACATGTTTTGTGAAGACATCATTTTCAGGGGCCATTCATTCTGGCTGGTTATTTGTTCAAGAGTGCTATGAATCATATTTTTGAACCCATCTAGTAGCCACCTCTCTTCCCAGCACTTTCCACTTGAATGAATGGTGGAATGGATGTGATAATAGATTCAGCTACTTGATGAAAGGCTGCTGTCGTAAAAGAGGTCATGATAGGCTCAGAACCTGATTTTCACCTACAGATTCTGGAGACAATCTCATTGCCTTAAACTCACAACCTTGCAGGTCTGGTGCTGATAATCATGCTGTGGCCTATTTCTGATGCATTTCTACAGATCAAAGTGCTTTTCCCAAGTTCACTCGAGTTGGTAGAAGAGTTGTATACAGAAAATGTGATGGGTGGATGGATCATTGTGACTATGATTCTGGTTTCTTACCTATTGCTGCCATTATCCTCACAGAAGGGGAAAACTTAAATCTGTTACAATGTTTAACTAAAAATAGGCTAGGAGTTTTTCCCCCTTCTTATGAGAATGAAAGGGGGAAAATATCAGGCCAGGATGCAGCCTTCCATGGTCAGATTTTTTAAATAGTAATGTTGCAGTATGGCTGCCAGTGAGGAAATGTAGGCTCTGGGGCTCACAGCAAATCAGCTGTAATTGTCCTCAGCTCTGAGCCTGTGTCCATTTGTTCATTCATCTTAAGACAATTGAGAAAATTAACATTTAGCTTTTATGAGTTCAAACAGTTCAATCTGTAAAGATTTGGGATGATCACAAAATGAATACTGATGGCAAAAATAATGCTTAAAGCCAACATAAACATTGCAGACACAGAACATGATATTGTTAATGATGCTCATTTAAAATGCCAGATTATATCAGTCTAAACTGGGATGTGAAGAAATGAAATATTGCTCAATTTTTCGCTTGACCCAGAAGCAAATCAGTAATTCTTTCATTATAAATATAACAGAGCACAGCTGGTGTGGCTCAGTAGTTGAGCATTAACCTATGAACAAGGAAGTCACAGTTTAATTCCTAATCAGGGCACATACCTGGCTTTTGGGCTTGAACCCCAGTAGACAGTATGCAGCAGGCAGCTGATCAATGATACTCTCATCCTTGATATTGATATTTCTATCTTTCTCTTCCCTCCTCTCTAAAATAAAAAAATATATATATATTTTTTAAAATAGTAAATTAATGTAATTTATGTTTTTACTGATTTGACGAATTAAAAGTAAAAGTTTAATTCATTATAATCATGTGGTCACAGCCTCAAGTGAATTGAATTTCTTGGGAACCAGCTATGATTGCGTCGGCATTTGGAAACTTTTAGGTGATACATTGCCACAGAAGTCACATTATTTAATTCTATCCTATACATTAGCTAAATTGGATATTAAATAAAAATGCTGATCATTTTAGAAAAATAAAAATATAATGTAATTATTGATATTAAAATGAGAGAAAGGATATTATAAGTTTACAGGTGAATGCTAATAGGAAGATAATGAATTATGTGTAATATGCACAGTGGGCACCCAGGTCTCCTCTGAAGAATTGAGGCATTTACCCCCCAGCTGCCGGGAATGCTGCTGCTGAGGGCCCTCAGCTGGAGGAGCTTCCTTGCCCTTAGACGTGACTGCCTAACTGAAGGGGCAGCCAGCATCTGTGACTGGCCAATCCGGGAGTGTAAATGATTATTCTCCTGCCAACCCTTTCCTGCTTCCCCCCACCTCAGTTTGGAATGTTCTAGAAGGGTCATCTCAATCTCAGAGCTCCAGTAGGTTGGGCTGTAGCACTTCAGCTTCTCCCTCAACCCAATCCTAGGTCCCTACACCCTGAGAAATTCTTCCTCAGAGCACTTTCCAGCAAACTTCTTACAGGCAAATCACTTGTTTCCTGGAGAACTGACCTATGACAATATGTGACTTCCAAAACAAGATAGAGTTGAAAGAGCAAAGTAAATAGCTCAAATTAAAAAAATAATAATAATAATTGAAAACAAAAAGTTTTTAACTGAAAGCATGAAATGACCTAAGAGATATACAGGGTGGGACTAAAGTAGATTTACACTTGAGAGTATGCAAATCAGAGTTTATTCTTGTATTATTAATTATTGTATTATTTTCCATATGAACAACTATAAACCTCTTTTGCCCCACCCTGTCTGTATATGTATGTTAAAATCTCCTCTATTAGAAGACAGATTCTCCAATAGATCAAAATAATAAAACCCAGCTGTGTGCTTATTTTGTCAGTTATTTATTTCATAGATGTCTGCTGAGCTCATCTTGACCTTTAAAAATTAAAATAAAATTGGCTTGAATTTTTAGTTCTATGTCTTTAGAGAAGCACAGTGCCTTCCTCCGATACTTCTGCAAATTCCTGGGCACTTACATTCTCACCAACACTTCTGCTCACCTCCGGACACTTGCTCTCATTTATGACTCACTGTGGCTTTTTTTTTTGTGGATCTAAAAGGAACTGTGTTTCCTAAAGTGGGGTTTGGTGCCACTTCGAGCAGAACCACCAAAGATTTTGTTAAAATGCCGCTCCCTATGTCTTACTCCTCACTGCCACTAACTCAAACCCTCTCCTACAAATCTCTCGCACAAAGACAATCCCCACTCTACAAAGAGTTCTGTGATCAAATAAGAAAATATTTTTCATTCTACTTTTCAAAATTAGAAAACATTTGAAAGCTACAGAAAAGTCTAACAATAGGAGAGTTACTTACATTTTAGTAGCTCCATATACTATAATGGGAAACTGAAGAGCCATTTTATTTTCAAAGAATATTTAATAACTTGGTAAATTGTTCTTGGCATTATAAGTAAAAATATTTTTAAAACATAATGTGTGTACATATTGTATATACTTTGTGACCCAAAATATATATAATTTCATATGAATTAATAAAAATAATTGAAAGGACATGCTCTAAATTGTTAACCTGTACTTTCTAGATAGTGAGATTAATGATGGCATTCATTTTATTTTTGATACTTCTCTGAATGTTTTAATTTTTAAAAATGAATATATACTATTCTAATCAGGCCAAATAAAGGATACTATTTTGAAACATTTATTGGAGATTTATTGTGGGGATTAGAAAAACCTAATTACTGGGGAGAAGAAAAAACAGTAATTTATATTAATTATACTATCTTTTAGTCATTTAATTTTTTAGCAGGATGGAAATTCAGAGCCTACTGAAAAGGATGGCAATATTTCCCATTGTTTTGTTAAGTATTTGCTGAGAGAGAGGAAAAGGGTGTGTGGAAAGGAGGGTGGGGAGGAGAGAGTTAGAGAAAAGAGAAAGGGGGGGGAGAAGAAAAGCAGAAAGAAACAGAAAAAGAAAAAAGATTACAAATGGAAAGTAATAGAAATTGACTCACTCTATACTCTGAAATTCTCAAATGGTAAAAATGTTTATTATACACAATAATTTGTGTTTGTAATACAATTGTATTGAATAGCATTTTGTATTAAATATAAAGAATATTTTTATTATCATGTGTACAGTTGTCTAATCAAATATTGGTAAATCATAGAAGTAATGTGTTCTTTTTAAACTAAGAGAATGTGAAATCTGAATGACAGAAACAGGTTTATTTACAGGTAGCAATTGTCTCCTCTACTAAATGGTAATAGTAATGACTGCATTACTGATAATTATCAAAGTAAGACCAAGTACAAGGTTTTCCCTTAACTAACAAGATAGGATTCTCCCTCCACTTTACACATTTCCCTTCTCCCTTTCCATCCACCCTCAGTCCACACACATACCCCACCCCCTGTTAGAGGATTCCCTGCAACAAACTTTGTGACTGTGGACTAAGATGAACCATCCCAAGATATCAAGGCACTGATTGCATCCATTGAGAAAGGCACTGATTTCTAATTAGTAAGCCAATGTTCACTAAGAAAACAAAAGAATAATGGACTGAACCAGCTCTAATTAGGAATTCTTGCTTTCATAAAGTCTGAAGAAAAGGAAAGAGGAAAAGCATTTCTACTAATTGGCTTCAGATTCTTTCATGCACCAATCCAACTCTGTTAGAAAGGAGAAGAGTATTTCTTGTTCAGGTATTCTCTTTTTGAACCAACAATAGCCTCTCTGTCAAGGCAGAGCTTGATATGTTGGATCTAAAAGGAACTGTGTTTCCTAAAGTGGGGTTTAGTGCCACTTTGAGCAGAACCACCAAAGATTTTATTAAAATGCCGCTCCCTGGACTTCTCCCAGAACTTCTGACTCAACAAAACCAAAGTTCAGCCTGGGACTCCACAAATGTTATAGTGGTTCCTGCACACATGTAAAGTTGAGAACTATATAGCAATGCTATATGATGATTTTAACATAATCTTGGCAATTTAGAAGTGTGATGGCTTGGTGCATTGCTCCGGTCCATGGTCCCCTGTAACTGCGGGATGTTATCTTTTTAACAAATGTGAAAATTTATGATAGAGATCTTCATCTAGATAGGAGCTGTCCTGAACCTGTGGGAGGAGCTCACACACCTGTGGGAGGAGAGTTGGCAGAAAGAACTCTGTTTACCATGGAGCTGCATGGTTGTAACAGACCCTCCCCTTAACTTCCTCTTCCCCTCTATAAAGTTCTTCCTCCACCTTGGTCGGAGCAGAACTTGCACTTGCTCACCTTCTGCGTGTCCTTTCTTTTTCTTGAATAAATCCTTTTTGGTGACAAATACCTAGTTGATTTTTGTATATGACGGACACAAAATATCTTGCTTTATGATCTTCAGTCCTTAGGAAGGATGGAGCTGTCAAGAAGTTATCAAGACTGAATTGAAATTTGGTGCCATTATAATGATGGTGCTTTTCATTCCATTAGTTCAGAATCAGTAATAATAACGGCAATTATTTCCTGAACACATGACTTAATGTATATTTTAAGATATTATTTGATGTTAATGTATAGACCTATTATCAGAATTGTGTGTAATTGACTACACATGCATATGTGTGTGTGTGTGTATGAGTGTGTGTGTGTGTATATATATATATATATATATATATATATATATATATCTGCTTCCATACCAGTTGTAAGACCTGGACCATAGTTTTAAAAATATTTTTATGATGATAAATACAATACAGAGCTAAATAAAATTCAAACATTATGAAATATCAAAGGTAGAAAGTGAAAATCTACCATGATCCCCAAAACAAATACTCTCTCTATATATGTAAACTCTCAATGTGTGCATATGTATATGTGTATCTAACTTTTTTCTATACATAAAGAACATTCTTAACATGAATGGAATTGTATAAAATATAGGTTATACAATTTAGCAATCCATGTTGGACTTGTTTCCATGAAAGTACCTTCTTCTTTTTAATAACTGGATAGTATTCCATTAAATGGCTTTGTGATGGCTTATTTAATCATTTTTGTAATTTGTTCTACATTTTTATTTATTGCAAACCATGTTGAAAGGAACAGTCTTGCTCCAACTTTGCCTTCACATTTCTGCATTTGTCTCTTACTAAAGATATCTTCCCTGATACAGGTTTTCTTTACTAATCTACACTCTTATGGCACCACGAATTTCTCCACTGTGGTCTCCAACAGGAGTAAGCCTTCCTTCCCCTGGCTGCCAGCACTGGCTTCCTTCTGGCACTAAGGACTCAGGTTTTCCTTGCAGCCCCAGCTTCTTCCATATAATTAGACAATATAATTATCATATTATGTTTTTATTATTATATTTTATTATATATTTTATTAAACTCAGGCTTCTACTAGACTGTGAGGTCTGTGAGTTCAGGGGTGTATCTGTTTGCTCCCCATTGCATCCTCAGTGCCCAGCATAGTGTCTGGAAAGTGTCAGGCTCTTAAGTATTTCTCAAATAAGCTAATAAATCTCTGCCCATTTCAAAGTGGTTTATGCAGGATAAGTTCCTACAGAAAACTTATTGGAAAGCCTTAACCAAAAGGTATAAATACTGTTCTATGTTTAATAGATTTTAGTTTATATTCATAAAAATAGTATTCATTATAGAAAAACTTTATTTAATTTTCTTAGTCAAGGAATATAATATATAAATATAGTAGTGTATATTAACATATGTTTTTAAAGTTCATATTCATTTAGAGATGTGATATACTAGAAACTTTTACTTTTGGGGTGCATAATAAAAGGGTGCTAGGATTCTCACATTAAAGGAAGAGATCCTTGAAGAAGGTGAGAAATGGCCCCAGAGGCAAGACATTCAAAGCCCTTCACTATCTCTACTCCACCTTCCCCATTAGCCCTTGTCTCCCAGTTTTTGACCCATGCAATCTGTATTTTTTAGCTTTGCCATATGTTCTCTTTCCCCACCTACCCTAACCTTGCTCCTTCATTCTACTTTTGCTTATTTCTGGAATGCAGTTCTCACCAGTCTTCATTGCCAGATCAAATGTTATTTTTATCATAAAGCTTTCAGGATGCCCAAATTGGAATTAATTCCTTTCTCTTGTGTGCCATGAAGCCCTTTCTCCTTAGTACTACTGCAGTATTTCCTTTGTAGAGACTTACATTATAATTATTAGTTTGCCTCATTTAATTGGATTGGACATTCCTTTGGAGTGAGTAGATATTGTGACAGATGATGATGAAGATAAATAATAGATAGATAGATAGATAGATAGAAGATAGGTACTCTATATAAGTAAACCATTTATTTATTATTATATTTGTTACATAATATATGTTTTTCATTTGTTATAGAACCATGGGAAGATAGATTAAATAGAACATTCATAACAGCTGCTACTCTCTCAGAACCTTCTATCCCTAAACTAACTTTCTGCCAGATCCGCAGTCTGCTCTAGACTTCTCTTTTCTTTTTTTTATTAATGTGTTACATGTATATATATCTTCCCATTGCCCCTCCTTCCAGGCATACCTTACCCCCCCAGTGTCTTGTGTTCATTGGTTATGCTTATATGCATGCGTACAAGTCCTTTGGTTGATCTAGACTTTTCTTTACAAGATGGCTGAGAGTCATAACAGGAGCTGGGAAAACCAGTGTTGTTAGTAATATATAGGGTGTCCCCTAAAATGTATACATACTTATTAGGTATTATTAATCCTAATGGGTTAAGTCTGAAAAGAAAGAAACATTAATTGAACTATCAACTCTTAAAGTGTATATACATTTTTGGGGATACCCTATATATTAATATACATTTATTAGTTGATAAACTAATAAATCAACATTTATTTAGTTGATCTGTTAATTTTTGTTTAAAATGATTTATGAAGATTAAAATTGCCCCCCCAAAATTTTTATATTCTAATATTTTTTATTTGAAAGTGTATCTCCTTGGAAGATGGAGACCGGAAGGAAGGTAGGGAGGAAGAGAGTGTGAGAGAGTGAGGGAACCATGGAGGAGAGTGTAGACATGTATAGTGTGTGTGTGTGTATGAGCTAGGAACTGTTAGATTCTGCAGGTTTTCCAAGGAACTACCAAACTGGGCAGTCTTAGACAGTGGAGCCCTGCACACAAAGTGGACACTTAGGCAGCCAGTGCGGGCACAAAGACCACTCCATTTGAGAAACAGAGCTGCTCGAGACTAGGATCCTGGCCTCAGCACCACCCAGTCGAGTCTCAGATGCAAATAGGGACCCTGCAGCCACTGGGGACAGAGAACTGTGACATTGCTTCAGACCAACAGACAACAAGAATCCAGCCTTCCCAGTCACAGATCTCTGTGAGTCAAAGAGCCTATCCTCCTCCCTGCAGGATCGCAGATAGCACCATAGTAACTGATAGACCTGCCCCTCACTTGGGCCACAGCATCCCTACAGGAATTTGAATTAGGGAGCATGCTCACGGACCACAGCACTGCTTCAAGAATTTGAGTCTGTGCACACACAGAGACTAGAATCTGCCCCCCACAACACAATTGGGAGACCAAACCCAAAGCCCACGCAGGGCAGTGGTGCCACCTGACTTCAATTCTAGGCAAGCACACACGGAAGTCTGTTTTCCGCACTGCAATGCTACTGTGCAATACAGTCCCCCATGGTGACTGGGACCCAGATTCTCCTGGCAAGTAGCAGCACTGATCACCGCTGTATTGATTCTGTTTCTTACTGTGTATGCCTGGGATCCCTGACTCACAGCGCATTCACACTAAGAACCAGTAACTCCAATTCTTGATGCATGTGCACACAGGGACCCTGATTCTCAGTGAGAAGCCACACGAGGTAAAAGAGACTCTGATACTCAATTTTTGGTGCAGACACAAGGAAACTCTGACTCCTGGCATGCACTAGGGGACTCATTTTTGAAACACACCAACAGCACAGTGCAGGTGGGGTCCATGATTCTAGGTGCCCACACGAGACCACACTGAATGCTGGTAACACTGACCCTGGGCAAGCCTGGTTCCCACCAGCCCATGGTAGTCACACGTCCTAGTGTCGGAGCACTTGGGTGACACTTGGGTGGTACGAAGCTTCCACAACACATGCCTCAGGTCCACACAACTTAAAGTTTGAACCTTCTGGTGATAGACAGAATGGGGAGATGACACAATCCTCAGAGGGAAGAAAATGAGGAGTCGCCAAGAAAGAAAAATAGTGAAATTAAAGCATGCAACATGACCAAAAGAGAATTCAGAGTAATGGTCATGGAATTCACACATTGGATAGATGAGAAAAATCAACAACCTATGCAAGAATAAGGAATAAATGAAAAGTGATATAGCTACAATCAAAAACACCATGGAAAGTTTCAACAGTAGACTTGAAGAAGCAGAGGACCAAATTAGTGAGTTAGAAAATCAGGTACA
>PVJN01004546.1:23353-78252 GCA_004026805.1 Lasiurus borealis
ATATATATATATATATATATATATATATATATATATATATATATATATAATAGGGCTGCCAGAAGGATAAGAAGAGAAGCAAGAATGAAAAAAAAAATATTTGAAGAAACAATTAAAGAATGCTTCCTAAATATGGGGAAGAATAAAGTTACACAAGTACAGAGAGTCCCAAGCAGGTTCAATCCCAAAAGACCCACACCAAGACACATCATAATTTCAATGGCAAGTATTAACAACAAAGAGAGAATCTTAAAGGTGGCAAGAGAGAGACAGAGGTTTACCTACAAAGGATCCCCCATCAAATTATCAAATAATTTCTCAACAGAAACACATCAAGCTAGAAGGAAATGGAAGGAGGTATACTAAGTGATGAAAAACAAAGGGCTGAATCTAAGAATATTCTATACAGCAAGACTATCACTCAAAATTGAAGGGGAAATCAGGAGCTTTGCAGACAAAAAAAGGCTAAGGGAGTTTATTACCACCAAACCAGCAATGCAAGAAATTGCTAAAGGAAATATTGTAAAAAGAAGAAATAAAAAGGTAAGAAGGAACAGACACAAAAATAGATATGACTACAAACAAGTACCTTTCAGTAATAACTTTAAACTTAAATGGACAAAATGCTCCAATCAAAAGACATTGAGTGGCTGAATGGATTAAAAAAAAAAAAATCACGAGCCATATATATGCTGTCTACAAGAGACCTATCTCAAAACAATGGACTCATACAAATTGAAAGTGAAGGGATGGAAAAATATCTTTCAGTCAAATGGAAATGAAAAAAAAGCTGGAGTAGCAATACTTATACTTAACAAAATAGACCTCAAAGTGAAGGCCATAGCAAGAGATAAGGAAGGCCACTTCATAATACTAAAGGGATTGATACAATAGCAGGATATAACTCTAATAAACATATATGCACTCAATGCAGGAGCACCCAAATACATTACAAAACTACTGGAAGATATCAAGGGAGAGATCAACAACAATACAATCATAGTAGGAGACTTTAATACACCACTGACATCACTGAATAAATATTCTAGACAAAAAATTAGCAAAGATACAGCAATACTAAATGACTCACTAGATCACATGAACTTAACTGACATCTTCAGAACATTTCACCCCAAAGCCACAGAATAATATGTTCTTCTCAAATGCACATGGGACATTTTCAAAATTAGACCACACATTGCATCACAAGCAAAATGTCCCCAAATTCAAGAAGATTGAAAATATACCAGACCACAATGCCATAAAATTAGAAATAAACTACAATAAAAACAGTCCAAAAATCTCAAACATTTGGAAGTTGAATGGCATGCTATTAAATAATGACTGGGTTACCAATAAGATCAAAGAACAAATTAAAAGCATCCTAGAAACGAATGACAACAAAAACACAATGATCCAAAATCTATGGGATATAATGAAAGCAGTCTGAGAGGGAAGTTCATAGCTCTACAGGCCTATCTCAAAAAAGCAAGAAAAAAATGGTAGTAATTCATCTAACTCTGCAACTCAAAGAATTAGAAAGAGAGCAAGAAGAAAAGCCCAGAATGAGCAGAAGGAAGGAGATAATTAATATCAGAGCAGAAATAAATGACATAGAGACAAAAAAAAATTCAAAAGATCAATGAAACCAAGAGCTGGTTCTTTGAAAGGATAAACAAGATTGATGAACCTCTAGCCAGGCTCACCAAGAAGCAAAGAGAGAGGACTCAAATAAACAAAATCCGAAATGAAAGAGGTGAAATAACAACAGACCCCACAGAAATACAAAGGATCGTTAAAAAATACTATGAACAACTCTACTCCACCAAACTAGACAACCTAGAGGAAATGGACATATTCCTAGAATTATACAACCTTCCAAAACTCAGTCAGGAAGATTCTAAAAATCTTAATAGGTCTATAACTATGGCTGAAATTGAAGCAGTCATCAAAAAGCTCCCAGCAAACAAAAGCCTGGGGCCAGGTGGCTTCACAGGGGAGTTATACCAAACATTCAAGGAAGAACTAAAACTTATCCTTTTCAGTATTTCAAAAAATTCAAGAGGAAGGAATACTTCCAAGCTCATTCTATGAAGCTAGCATCACCCTAATACCAAAACCAGAAAAAGACAACACAATGAAAGAGAATTATAGGCCAATATTCCTCATGAACATTGATGCCAAAATCCTCAACAAAATTCTAGCAAATCAGATCCAGCAATACATCAGAAAGATCATACACCACGACCAAGAAGGATTTATCCTGGGGCAAATAGGATGGTACAATATCCAAAAATCAATAAACATAATATATCACATAAACAAATTGAGAGATAAAAATCACATAATCATTTCAATTGATGCAGAAAAAGTATTTGACAAAATCCAACACCCTTTCTTGATAAAAACTCTGGAAATAGAAGGATCATACTTCAACATAATAAAAGCCATTTATGAAAAACCCACAGCCAATATCATACTCAATGGACAAAAACTAAAACCATTTCCCCTAAGAACAGGAACAAGATAGGGATGCCCACTCTCACCACTCCTGTTCAACATAATACTGGAAGTACTAGCCATTGTGACTAGACAAGAAGAAGAAATAAAAGGCATTCAAATTGGAAAAGAAGAAGTAAAACTGTCCTTATTCACAGATGACATGATATTGTACATAGAAAACCCTAAATACCCCATCCAAAAATTATTAGACTTAATAAATTTGGCAATGTAGCAGGATACAATATTAATGCCAAGTAATCTATGGCATTTCTATATACCAATAGTGAACTTATAAAAAGATAGACTAAAAAAACAATCCCATTTACCCTCACACCAAAAAAATTAAAATACCTAGGAATAAACTTAACTAAGGAGTAAAAGACCTACATGTGAAAAATTGCATGACACTGAAAAAAAGAGATGGAGGAAGACATAAACAGATGAAAGAGCACATCGTGTTCATGGATTGGTTGAATCAACATCATCAAAACGTCCATACTACCTAAAGCAATCTACAGATTCAATGCACTCCCCATTAAAATACCAATGGCATATTTCAGAAACATACAACGAACTTTCCAAATATTCATCTGGAATAAAAAGAGCCTGAATAGCTGCAGCAATCCTGAGAAAGAAGAACAAAGTAGGTGGGATCTCAATACCAGATATAAAGCTGTATTACAAAGCCACTGTTCTTAAAACAGCCTGGTACTGGCATAAGAACAGACATATAGATCAGTGGAATAGAATAGAGAATCCAGAAATTGACCCAAACCACTATGTTCAATTAATATTTAATAAAGAAGGCATGAACATACAATGGAGTCAAGACAGTCTCTTCAACAAATGGTGTTGGGAAAATTGGATGGATAAATGCAAAAACAGAAAAAAGAAAAGAAAGAAAGAAACTAGACCTCCAACTTACACCATACACAAAAATAAACTCAAAATGGATAAAGGACTTAAACATAAGATGGGAAACCATAAAAATACTAGAGGAATCACAGGCAGCAAAATCTAAGACATATGCTGAAGGAACTTCTTCACAGTTACTGCTCCTAAGGGAATGGAAATTAAAGAGAAAATAAACAAATTGGATTACATCAAAATAAAAAGCCTTTTCACAGCAAAAGAAACCATCAAAAAAAAAAAAAAACAAGAAAGCCCACTGCATGGGAGAACATATTTGCCAGTGTCATTACCCATAAGAATTTAATCTCCAACATTTACAGAGAAATCATACAACTTAACAAAAGAAAGAGAAACAATCCAATCAAAAAATGGGCAAAGGACCTAAATAGACACTTTTTGAAGGGGGACAGAAGGAAGGCCAAGAGACATATAAAAACATGCTCAAAGTTACTAATTATCCAAGAGATGCAAATCAAAACAACAATGCAGTATCATCTCACACCTGTCAGAATGGCTATCATCAACAAATGACAAATGTTGGCCAGGTTGCAGAGAAAAAGAAACTCTTTGCACTGCTGGTGGGAATGCAGACTGGTGCAACCACTGTGGAGAACAGTATGGAGTTTCCTCAAAAAATTAAAAATGGAACTCCCATTTGACCCAGTGATCCCATTCTTAGGAATATATCCCAAGAAACTAGAAACACCAATCAGAAAGAATATATGCACTCCTATGTTCATAGCAGCATAATTTACCATAGCTAAGATTTGGAAGCAGCTGAAGTGCCCATCAGCAGATGAGTGGATCAGAAAACTGTGGTACACCTACACAATGGAATACTACGCGGCAGTAAAAAAGTAGTTCTTACCATTTGCAACAGCATGGATGGAAATGGAGAGCATTATACTAAGTGAAATAAGCCAGTCAGAGAAAGATAAAAACCACATAATCTCACTCCTCTGTGGAATATAATGAACAACATAAACTGAACAAGGACAGATCCAGAGACAGAGAAGCATCGATCAGACTACCAAACCTCAGAAGGAAGATAGGGGACAGTGAGGGAAAGGAGGAGAGATCAACCAAAGGACTAGTATGCATGAATCTAAGCCTAACCAATGGACATGAACACCAGGGTGATGAGGTCATGAGTGGAGCAGGGGGATTAATGAAGGGATGAGGACACATATGTACTACCTTAATTAATAAAGAAATTTTCAAAAAAAATGTAAAAGAAAGTACATGTCCGTATATCATGTAGATTTATAATTTAAGTTGTTGGTTTATACTTAATTAATGAGGAGTGACTCCCTTAAAGTTTGTATAAAATAGATGAAGATAACTGAACCATCAAATTTTCTTAGATGTCTGAAGTTGGGCAAAATGCCTGAAAATGTTAATATCAACAAAAATATCAACAACAAAGAAAGATTTTCAAGAAAAAGAGTACCCTAGTACCACTCAGCTGCAAATGAAAGAAACGCCTTTAATTTTGACAAATGATCCACAAGCCCATTTGGTCAGTTATGACTTTAGCTTGAGCCCTTCTGTCAGGAGCAGTGACCCAATAAGGAGCCTCAGGAAGAATAACCCTGGCCTAAGAGATATCATCAGCATGTTCTTGAGAAATAGGAAGCTGATAAATATTGAGCCTTAAGCAAGTAGCAGTTGCATGGAGAGAAATAATGGTGAGCAAATACTTTATTCTTGGTTTGTTTTTTGCAATAGCTAACCCCTGTATTTGATATTCAATCATATTTGTGGTTAAATGGCTACTATATTCTCCCTAATTGCTAAGGGATTTACATTACACCTGAGGAGAACTGGCTGACACAAGCTAAATGAACATTCAGATGGGTTTTATGCACATATATTTTAAAGATTGCCCTAAATAGATGGACTCTTTAGATATGTTGCTTTTATGTAAGCATCCTATTCTTTTTGCATTTGTCAAATTGTATTTTTAAAGGAAGAATAACTATCACCTCTGGACCTCTTATTTTTTTGTATCATCTATTTATCTATCCGTCCATCCATCCATCCATCCATCCATCCATCCATCCATCCATATAAAACCCTAATATGCAAATAGACCAAAAGGTGGAACAACCAAACAACTGAACAACTGGTTGCTATGATGTGCACTGACCACCACTGAGCCCACATGGAACATGGTGGGTGTCGACCATGGCAGAATGGTGGAGCAGGTGAGCAGGGGCACTGGTTGTTGTCATCAGGGAGAGCCTCTAGTGGTTACTGAAAACTCTTAGCTCCAGCATGCTGCGGTCCTGCGTGGTGCTTGCATTTGCTGCTAGTGCTGGAGCCACTGCTCACACCCGCTGCCAGTGCCCGGTGCCAGCCCCAATTGCTCAGTGCCATCAGCAGGTGCAAGCAGTGGCTGCTGGCTCCAAGGCACCAATCACCCCTCAGGGCTTTTCTACTTCCTCCTGCTCCCAAAGGGTGATCAGAGCCGGCAGCTGCTGATCGTACTCACTGCTGCCGATGGCCTCGCTCATACCTGCTGCTGGAACCAGCCCCAATCACTCTGTACCATCACTCCCAATAGACAGGGGACAAGGGGCCATGGTGAAAAGGGCAGGGGCAGGGTGCAGAGGTTGTGCCAAGACCCACCCCTCTGCCCACCGCAGTCTCACAGACCACAGTTCCTTTTAAGGTGCATGAATTCATGCACTGGGCCCCTAGTATATATAATAAAAGTCTAAGCAACTATTATGGCAGAACGACCAAAATGACAGGAATGACCAATCACTCTGATGCACACTGAGCAGGCAGGCAGGGGAGCAGTTAAGGGCAATCAGGCAGGCAGGCAAGTGAGCGGTTAGGAACAAGCAGTCAGGAGAGCAGGTAAGAGCCAGTGGTCCCAGATTGCGAGAGGGATACCAAGCCTATGCCAGCAGTTGGACAGTCTCTGAAGGGCCTCAGATTGTGAGAGGGCACAGGCCAGGGTGAGGGGACCCTCCCCTATCCTCCTGTGCACAAATTTTGTGCACCAGGCCTCTAGTACATAATAAAATGCCAGATATACATTAGGTATTTGATAAATGTGGGTTGAATTACATTTTTAAGCTGTTATTATTTAGTAATTTCCATAAAATCTTTCCATTAGCTAGGAGATTCTATGGGAAAGAAGGGTTTCATTTTTTGCTAAAGCAATAAAATTGGTGTTTGATAAAATTATTTCTGAGAAAGTCATTTTTTCCTTTTGTATGACATTGTGTACTTAAAGAACACAACATATTTTTAAAAATATAGAGGGTAAGATAAAATAATTAATAATGTCAATAATGAGCAATACAATAGTTAAGTCCTATTTGGACTGTAGAGAAAGTTTACTCTTTAGATCATTTCAATATATGTTTCGAACAGTCTAGTTATTTCTTAAGTGTTATAACACATTTTAATAAACTAAGGCATTTAAACTTTATTCTTTTTTAATCCAAAAATGGATAGCATAGTATCCATAATATTTGTGGAGAATTTAGCATACAGTCTTTACTCCTATCTGAAACCAGGCACATTGTGTTTTTTGTTCATTAATTTCATTGAGCTAAAATTACAGATGACTTAAGATCACACCACATGACAACCTGAGTCTTCTGTGCTTTATCAGAACCTTTCCAAGAGGTCTAGTTTGGACAATGCCTTAATCTGGTTCTGAATGGAGGTGCTAAAGGTTGGACTCCATGTCAAATGCATCGAACAACCTACCCCTACCCCCACCCCCCATTTTATCTTGTATTCTAGTCATAAGAAACCACAGATCTACAGACTTAGCCATTGCCAGGCATTTATATGAACAAACAAGAGTATCAGAACACACGTATTATTTTTATCCCCGATTTTGCCCTCTGGTGTGACTGCAGGTTAAGCCTGCTTTCTAACATATGTCTGATCATTATAATGCCTTCCTGTCTTCCTTGCCTTCCTCATCTGTTACTCAAAAGTGACTAGGATTTGTTCATGATGTAGCCTTCAGATTACCTCCATTTTGTGCCTCTTAGGAAATTCATTTGTTCATAGAGAAGAAATCAGGCTTGAGTGGTAGGTAATAAATCCACCTTAATTAAGTATCTGAGCTTAGAGAAATCATCTAGGATGAATGTGTTATCTTGTGCTGTAACTGCCAGGGCACACACACAAGATTTTTGCTTTCACTGTGTTTAATGATGCATCAGTTTCATCATTCAGAAACTCATTTTGCTTTATGAGGATAACCAATATACTAACCAATATATGTCCCTTTGTTTTTTTTCTATAGTAAGTTCCTCCAGTGCAGCCAAAAAGAAACAAGAAAACACAAAACAATTATGACCTTTTCAATATACCAGTTGAACCAAAGTTCAGGACAACTGAAAAGAAATACGTATTCAGATATGTTTGTGGCACAAACACAAATATTTGCTCAGCTTCCTTTAAAAATATTTTTATTTTTTTTGGCCAGAACTGTCTATTTTCTGTGGGGTACTGACAAAGTAGTGTGTGAATGAGTATGTGTGTGTGTGTGTGTGTGTGTGTGTGTGTGTGTGTATGTGTGCGCACGCGCACGCGCACGCGCGCATGTACGCTTGCAAAAAGTAATAAAGAGAAAACATTAATAAAACACTAGCAAATATACTGTGCAATAAATTTCAGTTTTTCATTTTAAAAATCAACAAAGCTTCTGTTTCCATAGAAGACACTATAACCATCAGAATGTCTTTATCCTGTTTTCAGCATGTCATTTTTCCAGAGCCAACGAACACAAAATGAGGGTTCTTTCAACCTAGACTATCACAATTCATCTGCATGCTAAAGGCAAGGGGCCTGCTCCAAACAGTCATTACATTGTTCTGGTAGCAATAATACACTATAACACTTTCCATTATTTCCACAAGCAAGGGGATTCACCTAATAGTAATAGCCACAGACAAAGCTGGCAGCTACCACAGAGTAAACATATCCTTTATAAACATATTCTCATGGGAGAAATGCAAGAAACGGATAATATAAGTACATTGACACAAATTATTACAGGCTATTTTGACCATGCTTGAGATGTAGGTGGTACTTTCCAGAAAATTAGAATCAAATAAAATGGGTCCTTGTCCTCAAGAGCCTAAAATCTATGCTGCTAAAGCATGTATTTATTTAGTCTCGTTCTACACTACCCATTTATAGTGTGTTTCGACACACCCAGGAATGCTAAGCTTCCTGGGTCCCTGAGGAGAGACAAATGGCCTGTTCTGAAACCCTTCGTGACTTGAGAGAAGTTCCAACACCACTTTCCTTCACACTGCTTTCTAATTCTTCCCATCCTATCTCCTACTAATACTCCTTCATCAAGGGGATGGAAATGGGATATAACTTCTTTTCTCCTTAAGTTACTTGCTTAGACCGGTGGGACTGGGGGATGCTCTGGGAAGAAATCATACATAGAGTCCATGCCTATCTAGAGTCATAGCCACTGAATCAAGCAAATCTGACTTGACTAACTGAAAAGAAATTACCTCTCAAGTGTTCATGAGAGCACAAAATCAATGCAGTCAATTGTTGAAATCATTACCATTCTGTAGGCCCAATCATAATTAGCTTCAATTCTCTATACCCATTCCCCAAAGAAAAAACAAGAAAAAGAGGCCTAGGTTGGATTTTGGCATCTCATTCTTTACATGCCAGGTTCTAAACTGTTGTTTCACCTGCCTGCTGCTGTTCACCCACAGAGCTTGGCTGGCACAATTTAACCCAATGATAGGACTGACTCAGACTTAAGCAATGATGGTGTAGCTAAGAAAGGGAAAATTGTATTTAGTTTTGTTTTGTTTTTTACTTATCTTTTTTTTTCAAGATTGTCAGAGCAATATATGCTCAGTTTAGAAAATTGAAAAAGTATAGATAATTATAAAGAAACAAAATAATGTTCCCACCTAGAGACAAACAACTGGTTTACCTATAGAATCGTTTTTCCTGGTTCAGAAGTTTACTAACAAAGAGAATGGCCAGTAAATCCTCACAAAGCCACTGTTTTTTCTCTGGTTTCACTCCTTCAGCACTGAAATTTAGTGGTATTTCTTACACTATATTATTGTAACTGCCTATTTACTTGTTTGTCATGCCTTATCCTTAAGGGAGTGTCTATCACATAGTAGTTGCTCAATAAACATTTCTTAACTAAAGTAGATTAAATCACTTTAATTAGCCATCAGTAGACTTCTAAGCAGAATTGGATGTCCAGAATCAAATGTTTAGTTTTGATTCACAACTGGAGCCAAGAACAAGTCAAGTTTTATCTGCTGAAAGTATAAAGTTTTCTTTTAAAATAAAATGTCTACCATGTTACCTTAATTAGCTTGATGGTATTTTCTGATGATTCTGATAGTTCATAAATATCCAGAGGGGAAGAGAAAACACAAGTCACAGAATGGTCAATTTTTAATTAGAGTATTTTTTATAGTTAGCATACATATTTTCAAACCTTGCTCATAACATTGAAAAAAAAATCAAAAAGCAGCACAGCATGATATATACTCAAGAGATCAGGTCTGCAGGCAGAAGATGTGGGTTTAAAATTTAGTTCTGACATTTTTTTCCCCATGACTTTACTCAAGTTACTAAACTAAACCATCCAAAATTAAGAAATCACCCTTGGTTGGTTTCCTTCCTTCCTTCCTCTCTCCTTCCCTCCCTCCCTCCCACCCTCCCTCCCTCCCTTCCTTCCTTCCTTTCTTTCTTCCTTTCTTTTTCCTTTCTTCCTTCCTTCCTTCTTCCTTCCTTTCTAGCGTTCTATTTTTTTTTTCAGATTTCACCAGGTTCTCTGCTAATATTTCACTTTATTTTATCTTATTGTTCCAATCCAGGACCCAAAATCACATTTGGTCTTTAACTTTGAAAACTTCCTTGGTCAGATTTAGACAACAAGATACTCCCAGAGTATCTCTCTAGTCCATCTGAGGTCATGAGGACTAGACTGGAACTAGACGTGCCTGTTTGAAGCCTGGCTCTGTCCTTAATGAAACCCTAGGCCTGTCAAGAGGATGGTTGTGTGGAGCAAACACCCTAAAAATTATAAAGCACTACCCTCTAGTAAGATCATTTATTCATTCATCAAGCATTCAGGAAACACTTCCCAAGGGCCTGCCATATCTTAGACACCGTGTTAGGCACAGGGCCACATAGCATGTGGCTCCTGTTCATGGCTTGCTGACATTTCTGGTCCTATAAGTCTGATCATTAGTATTTAAGTTTTTTTAATTTCTTCTTGTTGACACTATTACAGATGTCCCAATCTCCTTCCCCTTTGCCCAGCTCCCACACTTCCTTCTCTCTGGCCATCACCTCACTGTTATCTATGTCTATGGGTTATGCATCTATGCTTTTTGGCTGATCTCTTCACCTTCTTTATCGAGTTCATCCCACCCTCTCCCCTTGGACAGCTGTCAGTCTGTTCCATACTTCCATGTCTCTGGCTTTATTTTGTTCATCAGTTTATTTTGTTCATTAGATTCCACATATGAGTGAGATCATGTGGTGCTTGACTTTTTCTGACTGGCTTATTTAATTTAGCATGATCTTCAGATTCATCCATGCTACCTCAAAGGTTAAGATTTCCTTCTTTTTTCAGCTGCATAATATTCTATTGTGTAGATGTATCACAGCTTTTTAATCCACTCACCTACTGATGGGCACTTGGGCTGTCTCCAGTTCATAGAGCTGCTATGAACATAGGAATGTATCTATTCTTTCTGATTTGTGTTTCTGAGTTCTTAGGATATATTGCCAGAAGTTGTATTACTAGATCAAATGGCAGTTCCATTTTTAATTTTTGGGGGAAACTCCATACTATTTTCGACAGTGGCTGCACCAGTCTGCATTCCCACCAATAATGTACAAGGGTTCCCTTTCTCTATATCCTCACCAGCACTTGTGGTTTGTTGATTTTTTGATGATAGCCATTCTGACAATTCTGAGGTGATATCTCCTCACCTCTCTGATGATTAGTGACATTGAGCATCTTTACATGTGTCTATTGGCCTTCTATATGTCCTCTTCAGAGAAGTGTCTATTCAGGCCTTTTGTCCATATTTTAATTGAATTGTTTTCCTGGCTTTGAGTTGTATGAATTCTTTATGTATTTTGAAAATTAACCACTTATCAAATGCATTATTGACAAATATGTTCTCTCATATAGTGGGTTCCCTTTTCTTTTTGTTGATGGTTTCCTTTCCTGTGCAGAGGCATCCTTAGTTTCTTCATTGATTGTGGGGAAGCATGGGACTTGGTTGGAAAGTCTGTAAGGAGGAGTCTCTGAAAGGTCAGGGGCCTCTGGGGGGACCTTGCTGAAGGTGACAGCCCCTACCTTGACGTTTCCAAACAAGTCCAATCCCCTGAGTGTTTTGCCAATATCTGTGTTTAGTCTTTTAGACCCAACCTTATAGAAGCATCTACCTTCTCAAGAATACTGACCCTACTGGTTATCCTATCTAATAAAGACAGAACATGCAAATTGACCTTCACTCCATGACAAAGATGGCGATGCCCACAGCCAATAAGGAGCCAATATGCAAATTGATGCAACAAAGAATGTAGCAGCCAGGCCAGGATGCTTGCATCATTACTATGGCGATGATGCAGGTGTTCTGCCCCACCCCAGCTACTCCAGGCCTCTGGGCAGATCATGCCCATAGGCATGGTGTGGCCAGGGCAGAGCGGGATGCCTACTATGACGGGGGGCAGAGGGTGGAGGGAACTACAGGAGGGCGGCCAGGGGAAGGAAGGCCTATTCTTGCTTGAATCTTCATGCATTGGGCCTCTAGTATTTAATAATTAATTTTAGTTCAAGGTGTTGTTTGAATAAAAGCCAAAGGAGGCAGGTGAACAGGGCTACTTGGCAATGATAGTCAAGTAGTGCCTTAGCCTTCTCTTTCACAGAAACATGTGTTAGAGTAAGCATTCATCCATCGTTCAGGGTCTGCCAGTCATCTCCAGTGATTAATGATGAAGAATAGATAACGTCCACTTCACACTGTTTTGTTTTGTTTTTTTTATGACTAAGTGAAATAACAGGCAAATGTACCTGGCAGATACCTGAATACAAGTAGGTGCTCAAAAGTGTAAAAGTGTTTTTCTTAAGTCCAGAAAGTCATCTTCTTTTACCATGTTCTCAGGTGGTACTTTTCTTCCTGAGATTATTCACAACATGGCACAAAATAACTTACATATAATTAGTTGTTTAAGTAATTATTATCCACTTCATGTTATAAAGGGAACAATATTCAGGATTGTGTCTACTTGAGACAATTATGCCAATCATGTAGCATAACTTGGGTAAAAACATATTTCTGCTTTTTCTTTTAATACACTTTACAGATAATTTATGTGAGGGATGATTGTCATCTTACCCAAACAGCTGATTGAGTCACACATTCTTATTAAGGTGAATCAGTGAAGACACGAAACTGCCATTCTGAGATCTAAAATGTTGATGTAAAAGTTCTAAACAGAGGTGTGCAGTCACATGTGGGTGTCTCCTGAGAGAAGGACAGCTGATTGACCACCCAAATGACACTTGTTGCAATTCACCATTGTCCTGGACACAACCCACCACCCTGCACACTCACAAACCCATTCCCGTCACAGCCGGGACTGACTGGGCTCTGGGGCTGGCTCACGCTGACAGCATCCCAAGGGGTGAAGTTAATAAAACATCAGGCCAGCTGGTTCATTTTTAATGAAAGCAACAGTGGGTGGGTAAAGTAGACATTGCCTTTTCCCCACCCACCCCAGACAACCCCACATCCCAGACAACCCCATACACCATACTGAGCTACATAGAAAACAATGGGTAAGAACTTTGTTTTGTAAGTCTAGAACCAGAACAGGAAAAATTAGTTGTACAATTCAAATGTTCAAATAGCTTTGATCATTGGGTTCTGTCCATTTAAATTAATTCTTTTGTTGACTTCCAACATCCCAGATTAAAGAAAACCCTTTCAGGCATTGTTATCAATAGTAATCTGGCCTGGGTGAAACGTGATGTTTCAGTCAAGATTTTAGTGTCTGAAGTGGTCAGACCAGTTAACAAGACTTTTTAGAAATATCAGCTTCTTGGCCACATTCCTTGAGTTTAAAAACAAACAAACAAACAACAAAAAAACGTTGTTTACTTAAAATGGGGGCAGGGGAGTATAGTGATCCAAATAATGCCACTAGTGTCATGGTCCTTAAATGCTAGGTAGGGTGAGGTGCTAGCAGTTGCCCACCTTTGGTCTCTTGTCCACCCACACCTGTGGCTAGAGAGACAGGCTTAATGAAGGAGGTGGAGGAGGGAAAGAGAAAAGGCAAGTGGCACCCACATGGCCTCTGTGGGCCGGGAACACTGTGTTGTAAAGATGGCCCATCTCCATGACTTGGTAAGGAAGCCAAACGTTGCCAATTGTTCAGTTTCACTTAGGTAGTTTTTGTTTTTGTTTTTGGTTTTTGTTTTGTTTTTGTTTTTTAGTTTCCATTCTCTCTTGTTTTTTCTACTTTCTAACAAAATCTTTAGCAAGAGTACCTCAAAGAGCCATTTTTAATAATATGCAAAATCTGCCAGCATGGGTCTTCTAGACCACAGGGCTCATCTTTTGCAAGATGGTGACAGTTCCTTACTCTATAGACATTTTACAATAAAGCTCTCAACTGAGTTTGTACTCAGTTTTAAACTATATCATTTAAAAGTTTCTTTCTTCCTTCCTCCCTTTCTTCTCCCTCTCTCCTTCCCTTCCTCCTTTTCTTCCTTCCTTCCTTCCTTCCTTCCTTCCTTCCTTCCTTCCTTCCTTCCTTCCTCTCTTTCTTTCTCATTTTTTTCATTTCTGAAATCCTCACTTACCATTCTGTTTTGTTTATGGTGTTTGGGGCCGCAAGGCGAGTCCCATAGTTAGCTCCCTCCTGTGCAGCCTGCTGTGGTACATAGGCTCTATCCCTGTGTGAATCGTGAAAGGCAATAACACGGTACTTAATGCAATTTGTTCACTGATTTGATTGGGCTCTGATTTCTATTTATAAGAAAATAATATATATTTTAGAGCAAAGCACAAACTAATGTACATGCAAGTTTTCTAAATCTATATCACTGTTATCTAACAAACCTTTTCTTTTTTGTTTGTTTATTATTTTTAATTACTACTGACTACATATATAGTTTTTTTCCTACTGAGTTGATGAATGTCTGTTACAATTTAGATTTCAATTGCTCTCTGAAGAACATATTTGTCATTTCTCTCAGAAAAGGCACATTTGGCCTTTCCGGTAACATCTTGTCTCCCAGCATGTTTGATTGACTTGTTCAGTGGCTGGCCTTCCCTCTGAGCAGGCAGTGATCTGTATAGGAGAGAGATCTTGCTCCATCTCCATGATTCTCAAACTTGGCTGACATTAGAATCACCTGGGGAGCTCTTAAAAATCCAGGTTTCCAGGCAACACCTTTGACCAATTAAATCAGAATTTCAAAATGAGATCCAGGGAAAATTTTTTTAAAAGCTCCGCAGGTGATTCTGGAGGGCAGCCACAATTATAAACCACTGCTTTGGACAGGGATCTTATCTACATACGATAACCTGCCTTCCATAGATTTCCCTGATGTACCAGGAGTCAAGGAGATAAGTTTTCTTCACTCAGACTTCTAAATAAAAATCTCAATAAATGTAAAACAAAGCAGCTATTCAAACAGAGTTCATGTGATTTCTTAATGCTCATTCCCCACATTTTTCTTTTAGGAGTCAGCTCTTAAGTCGGTTAAAAAACATGCAGTGAATAGTCCCTACTATCTTATCTCATGACCTTTTCCATTATTTTCTAATGTTAGTTTTGCATATTTTGTGGCCAAGGATATTGTAAAAGTCCCCTTTTCAATGAGAGTTAGTGCTATGCAGTAATGGTTCTTTATCTGAACCAAAATTCAACTTTCTTCAATCTGAACCAAAATTCCTATGTATTATCTGAAATCTAAATTAAAACTTTTATTGTTTATTCATCCACGGCAGTGTAGACTGTAAAGTTCTCATAAACAGTGATTATGCTTATTCATTCATGTATCTCCGTGCCAAGTAGAGTACCTGACTCAGAGCCATGGCCGTTAAATGAATCAATTAGTAAATAATTAATAAACAAATAGACACATGCTGGGATGTGAAGAGCTAAGCACTTACTGAAATCAAATCAGAGAGAAGTTCACAAAGGCAGGTGGTGTGTATCTCCTGCATGTGCACAGTTATCAGGGAAGAAATCAAAATAAGTGCAGGCAAAATGTCCAAAATTTTTAGTAAATTGTCAATGGAGGTGATTATGAAGAGATAGACATGAAAATAGTTAAATAACCATAATAGGCTTAGAATAAGAATTAAAAAAAAGTCAAAATGAGTGACATGCATAATAAATTGAATTACATAATTTCCCAGAAGATGGAGATAACTACTTAAAGTCACTGAGAAAAGCCCTAAGGACTCAGGATAAACCTTTCAAAGCAGGCAGGACTTAGAAATGGTCAGAGAAGAAATAGCATTTAAGACAGGAGAATGGCAGAGGCTGAGGAATGGAGATGGGAATGAAGGGCAGCAACTACTAATTGGGTCAGAGGCTCGACCAGCCAAACTGGACCAGAAGCTTCCTTGAGGAAAAAAAATAGTATTTAGATTTTATAATCTTTAGAAGTTGTGTGTGTGTGGAGGGGGCGGGGGAGGGAGGGTAAGGGGTGTTTAATAGTATACTAATATCTGAGTTTCAGAATAATTTATCTGGTTGAAAGTATGAAAACATAGAACTGAAAACAGAAGTTAATTTATTGCTACAATAGCTTAAGTGATGAGGATGTGGAAATGAGTATATGTAATAAGAACTAAAAAGAAAATGTATGACAGCAAGAAGCCTTTAAGACAAAGAATCTATGGGATTTCAGGGGTAGTGTTCTCTATGAGACAAATGAAAGGGAGAAGGAAAGATGATTCCAATGTTTACAATCTAAGTGACACTCACCAAATTAGTAAGGAGACTGAGGGAAAATACAGATCTCTCAACATCCCAGACAGCACCTAAAATCCTCTTGTTAGGACTGTAATGTCAATCTTAGGTAAACACGCAGGAAATAAGGGTCTGTTCATTTCATTGATCAAGTCTTAAGAGGATATATCAATTACTAAGGTTTATTTAAGCAAATGGTTGATATAATTTACTTTCAGAAGGATGAATCTATATTATTTTCAATACAATTCACTTCTAACTGAAAATACCCATTCCAATGGCTGGTAAGCATTCTAATTTTATTGAGAGAAAGAATTTCAGTAGGGCAGTCATGTATACAAAACATTCTGACAATTTATATCATCCTTGAATTTAGAGGCCAAAGTCCATTTTTAAGTAATCCAAATAAAATACAATCAGAAGGTGAAAGATAAGTAATACATGTCTGTATCAAATGCATAGTCTGAATACATTGCATTTAACTCTTCCAGATAATAAAATTGATAGATTCATTAGTATTCTTTGGTGGTGTAATCTAGAAGAAGATATTCTTTTTCAACATGCCTAATAATGTTTCCAATTTAATATCACAGCCATCGTGAATAACAACTATTTTTATCACCAGTAACTGTGGTAGGCCTTGCCAACACCATCTGAATAAAATAAAAAAGTTTTCAAAAAGAGCTGATGTCATTAGAGTGTAGTCATATTTTCCCTTACTCGGACCTTTATTCATTGTGCCATTTCACCAGAATGCTTCTCTATGTGATTAACTATCCACCATCTACCCATACTCAAGGGTCTGCTCAAATCACACATCCCAGGTTCCGAAATTCTAATGCATGTGCTGTCTTTAGCAGTAGAATTTCCATTGCCAAAGTCCATTCAGACTGCTAAAACAAAAACCACAAACTGGCTTAGAAACAACAGAAATAGATTTCTCAGTTCTGGAGGCTAGAAGTCTAAGATCAGGGTACCAGCATTTTTGGGTGAGGGCCCCCTTCCAGGTTGCAGACTTATGGTTGTGTCCTCATGTGGTAGGAGAGGGCAAGGGAGTTCTCTTGGGTTTCTTTTATAAGGGCATTAATCCCGTTACAGAGACCTGATCACATTCCACAGGCCTCACAGCTTAATAACATCACCTTTGGGTTAGAGTTGAGTATATGAGGTTTGGGTGGACACATTCATATCTTAGCACACTTCATTTAGACTTGTCATTTTCTATGCTTATTTTACTAGTGACTATGGAGAAATCTCCCTGCAGAATGGAGGAACAAGCTAAATGATACCTCCTCTTGGAAATAGCAGATAAATCCAGAAGTTGGGACATTCTGTGGTTCAACTAGCTTTGTATGTTTAATAAGACAGTGCCATGAAAAAAGAGGTGAATGGGATAATATCTATGATACATAACAATTAGGTGCATTTTGTGGGTTTGAGTTAGAAGCTGGTGTGGGCACACTAGTTATAAAGTACATTTTGAGGGACATTATAATACAAATAGGACATTAGATAAGAAAAAAACTGATGGATATGAAAAGTTGGAGTTTGTTAACTGAAAAACAAACAAAACAAAAAAAACAATGCAACTAACAAGCCAATACTAATAGTATCATCTCCTAGGAGAATATTTGGAAGAATATACTAGTATACAAAGAATTAATAGCAGGAAATGGAATTTAATCATTTTCCTATCTTATTTTTGGCTTCTAATTTTCTGCAATGTACATATTCTGCTTTTTTATAATAATACTGGAGGCCCAGTGCACAAAATTCGTGCATGGGAGCAGGGGGTAGTTGGAGGTGTCCCTCAACCCAGCCTGTACCCTCTCCAATGGATGTCCAACTTCCCATTTAGGCCCAATCCAAGTAGAATCAGGTCTAAACAGGCAGTCAGACATCCCTCTCACAATCCAGGACTGCTGGCTCCCAAATGCTCGCCTGCCTGCCTTCCTGATTGCCCCTAACCACTTCTGCCTGACAGCTTGATTACCCCCTAACCACTCTCCTGCCAGCCTAATTGATGCCTAATTGCTCCCCTGCCAGCCTATTTGCCCCTAACTGCCCTCCCCTTCAGGCCTGGTCACCCCTAACTGTCCTTGCCTGCAGGTCTAATCACCCCTAACTGCCTCCCCTGCAGACATGGTCCACCCCAACTACTCTCCCCTGCAGACCTGGGTCCCCCACAACTGCCCTTCCTGCAGGCCCGGTCACCCCCAACTTTCTTCCCTTGCTGGTCTTGTCCCTCCCAACTTCTCTCCCCTGCTGGCCATCTTATGGTGGCCATTTTGTGTCCACATGGAGGCAGGATCTTTGACCACATGGGGGCAGCCATCTTGTGTGTTGCAGCAATGGTCAATCTGCATATTACTCTTTTATTAAATAGGATAGAGGCCTAGTGCAGGGGTCAGCTGATTTGGCCTGAAGGGTGTCCCGGATCAGGATGCTGGTTCCCTTGGGGCGTGGGGTGGCCTGGGCGAGGGGCCTGTAGTGGTTTGCAGGCCAGCCACACCACCTGGCAACTCAAGCAGAAGCCCTGGTATCTGGGATTTATTTATCTTCTACAATTGAAACTTTGTAGCCTGAAGTGGAGCCAAGCCTCCTGTTCACTCTGTGGTGGCAGCCATTTCTGTTGGGATTTATTTATCTTCTCTAATTGAAACTTTGTAGCCTTGAGTGTGGGCCTGGGCTAGCCAGGGTATATGGAAAGCTTGGCTTCCTCCATCACTAGGGAAATTCAAGCCTCCCTCCTGCTCGCTACGGGGCCATAGCCATTTTGATTGGGGTTAATTTGCATACTAACTCCTGATTGGCTGTCGGCATGGCTTGTGGGTCTGGTTTGTGGGTGTAGCAGAGTGATGGTTAATTTGCATATACTCTTTTATTAGATAGAATATTTATTTTTGAAAGAGAGAAAAATTTCCCTGTATTCTCATCTAATCTGTCCCTGCTTCATATTTGCCTCTGCTCCCTTATTACAATTAATTGCATTAAGATCCCTCCCAGGAGTCCAGCCAGAGACCTCGGAGAAATACCTGGCATCTCATTTACCTCACCCATCTAAACATTCTGCAGTCTGTCCACCTCTTTCCTCTTCTGCCATTGACTTTGATCCAAGCCTGGTCACCTTTTTCCAATCTCTTTGTCTCTGGTCAGGTTCTCTTCTCCATCGGCTCTCAGAATGAGCTCTCTGAAATGCAGTATCATTCTCTTGCTTAAAGTCCTTCAGCGCTTCTGTGTCCACTGTAGGATATCATCCAGACTATCAATATAGAGTGGAGATCTCTTCAGGATATGGCCCTTGGAGATGTCCCTCCTCATCCCTTGCCTCACACTGACCTAAGTGCCAGCATTAACAGCCTGCACGTAGTTCCCTGCAACATTATGCCCTTTCATGCCTCACTCCTTTTCCTTGGGCTTTTCCTCTCTCTGTTCTGAACTCCCTTCTCTTTGTGTCTTTACCCCCACACATGGTGAATTCTTATAATCCTTCAAGTATTCTTCCTCCATAAACCTTTCCCTGCTAGGCCCTAGACTCAGGCGGAGTGCCCTCTTCCTGCATTCAGAGTACTGTGAGTACTCTTACACTCACCACTTGCACCCACCACCTACCCCTCTGTGCTGACATTATCTGTCTATGTGTCTGCATCTCCCACTAAACTAGAGGCTATTCCTGAGGAAGTACTAGGAAGCATCTTATTCTTTGACATGATAGGTATGCAGTACATATTTGAAAAGCTGATATGAATGGTGCATGATCAGTCCACTGTTTCAGTGGCAGGTTTCCTCATTGTCTCACTAGCTGCCTCCTCTCCCCATAGCATGCCCCAGGAACAGCACCAGGACTTCAGACTGGAAGCCTGCCCTCAGAAAAAATAATGCCCACCAAGGGCAGATAGTGGCCACCTCTATGCTTGACTTGGTTGGGAAGTTATTGGAAGGCCATCAGCCTTCCAGGTTCCAAAAGCCCTCCTAAGCCAACTCTGGGATGTGGTTCTTTCCATCTGCCTTCCTGCCTTCTAGACTTTAGTTTTGTTCTGACCACAGATAAACACGTTCTCGATAGCCTTTAAAAAGTATCTTCTCCAAAACTTAACCCCCTTTATTCACCCTTCCTCGTTTAGTCTTTGAGATGGGTTCCTGGGCAGCACAGACCCTGCTGACCAGTTGCTCCCTGGTCATCACCTAAGCCTTACTGAGACTGTAGCCTTGTCTTTCCAACTGCATCATAAGCTCCCCAAGAACAGGGCCAATACGTCTATATGTCCTTGTGTCCTAATCATGCCTAGCTCAGTGCTACTTGTAGTAAGTTTCAGTTTCCATCTTTGTGGATTCACTTATTTCTTGAATACTGTCTTTCAAGCCACTCATCATTCTGTGCTTTATTTGCTAACACTATTATTTAACATTTCAAGAACAGCCTTAAATCTAAACATTAGTTTTATCTTTAAACATATCTCTATCTTCAGAAGATTTTAAAGTCTACTACTATCAGACCTTTCTATCTACATATTACTATTAGTTCTTTTCTTCTCTGATTTGCCTCTTAAAAATTTTTTAGCACATTTTAAAGTACCTTTTGCTAAAATCACACTGGAGTCAGCAATATTCTGGAAACATGCCCATTTGAATTTTTCAATTGTCTTCAACTGGATTATTAATTTTTTTTCTTTCCAAGTTCTATAAATGCTGCTCCATTATCTCCTATATTCCATTACTGGAGAGAAGTCTTGGGCTAAGCTGGCTTTAGTTCTTAGGAAGTAGCATCCTTCTAAGCCTTCCTTTCTGCCACCCCATGAAATGATGGACTATCAGGATGTCAGCCCATGGCCAGGCTGGGGCCAGGATTTCCCTGGCTAGAGTCCTCTGAGGTCCAGGAGACCATTCAGCTGCTGAGAAGAGATGATGTGAGAGCCTGAAGGTCAATGCAGGGACCAAGGCGGGGCTCTGGGCACCAAATACATTGGGGTTGAGAATAGAAGAGCAAGTGAAAGCAGGACAGAATTTGAACAGATCAGGGAGGATTGGGAGGATTCCAGTCTCTCATTTTGAAGCCAGAGGTATCCTATCTAATAAAGAGGGAATATGCTAATTGACCATCACTCCATCACAAAGATGGCTGCACCCATAGCTGAGGCCAACTTCCCATAAGGAGCCTTAACCAGCAATCAGTAGGGACCTGAGGCTTTGCCCTCCCCTGCCCCTGTAGAGCTTGACAGGGGACCTCAGGCTGCACCCCTCTGCCCCAGTGCCAGGCCAGGAGACCTGAGGCCATGTCCCCTTCCCAGTGGAGCTTGATGGGGGCCCTCAAGGTGCACTTCCCATCTGATGCTGGGCTAAGGGACCTCAGGCTGCTCCCCCCACCCCAGCACCAGGCCAGGGGATCTTAGACCATGCCCCCACCAGGTGGGGCTTGACAGGGGACTTCAGGCCGCACCCTCCACCTCAACACCAGGCCAGGGGGCCTAAGGCCGTGCCCCCCACCTGCTGGGATTGACGGGGGACCTCAAGGCATACCCCCCATGCTGAATCCAGGGAACTTAGGCTGCATCCTTGTCCAGCAGGGCTTGATGGGGGACCTGAGGCTGTAACCCTCCTCCCAGTGCTGGGTTGGGGAACCTGAGGCTGTGCCCACCCACCCCACCCCAACCCCACTTGGTGGGGCTTGACAGGGGATCTCAGGCCATGTCCCTCATCTGGTGGGGCTTAGTGGAGGACCTCAAAGCACCCCCTGACACCCCCAGCCTGAGCTGAGGGACCTCAGGCATGCTCCCCATCCTGGTGCCAGGCCAGGGAACCTGAGGCTATGCCCCCTGCCCAAAAGAGCTTGACAAGGGTGGGACTGGCCAGGTATGGATCTAGCCTAATTAGGGGGCGGGAGGGGGGTGGGGGCTGGCTGGTCTAATTCTCACAAAATTTTGAGGTGCATGTGGGTGGGTGGGGACTTGACTCTGGGTCCCATTGTGTGCCCAGACTCTGACAGGAGGAAGGTTTTCATATACATTTTACTAATTTTCTTTCATCTCTGACACTTCTATTATAGAGCAAGGGCAAGTAGCAATATTAAATTATTTCCTCTAATTAATCCCCTTTTGATGTGCATGAATTTCATGCACCGGGTCACTAGTATGATATAAGAGGTGATTAGTCAGCCTAGATTCAAGAGCTAAGGCTGGAAAGATAAGGTATTTTCTTGAATTAAACATTTAACTACAATATGTACTTTGTTTTTTCATTGTCTTTGAAACATGGGAGGTGTATCTTCTCTCTTTCTGTTCCCTACTTCTAACCTGTCCATGACCACCCAACTCAAGTCTTATTCTTAGATTTTTTTTCTAAGATATTATATATTAAGTATTTTTAGATTTATAAAAGATTTTTCTATTCATTTTTTATCTGATTCCTTTTTGCTCTACTTATTTTTTTCATAACAAAAGTGTATAAATTGGAAGCTCTCTCCACCTGCCTCTTTATTCAAATTATTTGCTTCAGAAGAGGAAAACTTGGAGTTAGGCAAATTCCTTAGATGGGCCATAAAAGGCACAAACAACAACAAAAAAAAGTTGATAAATTGAGCTCCTTCAAAATCAATAATGTATGTTTCTTGTAAAACATGATTAAAAATGAAGAGGTGAGCCACAGACAGAAGGGGAAATATTTATAAAATGTATATTTGACTAAAGACTTGTATCCAGAATATGAAAAAAACTCTTAAAACTCAATAGACAAATGATTCAATTGGAGAAAGGAGCACTAAAGTTAGACTAGACATTTACAAAAGAAAAATATTTTAATGGGCAATGGACAGATGGAAAGATGTTTAACACCATTGGTCAGTAAAAAAAATACAAATTCACCTCATACTGAGATGCCACTCCACATTCTCTAGAATGGCTAACATTAAATGACTGATAATACTGAGGATGTGGTGCAACTGTAACTTCATATATGGCCAATGAAAATATAAAATTATACAAGCTCTTTGAAAATAGTTTGTCAGTTTCTTTAAAAGTAAAGCATACAGAACCAAGATGGAGGCATAGGTAAACACATATACTTGCTGCCTCGCACAACCACATCAAAACTACAACTAAAAGATAAATTGGATATCATCCAGAACCACAGGAAGGCTGGCTGAGTGGAAGTTCCACAACTAGAGAGGTAAAGAAAGCACAGTGAGACTGGTAAGAAGTGCAGAAAGTGCTGGCACCTAGATGTGCTGCTATTTTAATCGAGGGGGAGATACAAGCTCCTGCTTTCTCTGAACTCCAGTTCCTGGTGAGACTCTGGGTGTCCCAGACACATATGGGGAGAAACTGGACTGTCTGGCATCGGGACAGGAATGAGAGGGCAGCTTTCAGAGGTGCTCGCAGAGATCATTGTTCCTATGTGGGGGCACAGGATGTGGCAATGCAGAGACAGCTGACTAGCAGCCATTGTTGTTTGCTCCACCCTGCTGATTCCCTGAGACCCCACCCCACCCAATTTACAATCCCACCCAACCTGTATGCAGAGGCTTTTGCATATGAATGGCCTGTCCTTTTTGGACCTAAAACCTAACAAACTGCAACTGGGTCAGAGAGCTCCAAAGTTTCCAAAAAAAGTCCTAAGGCTGGGCAGTGGCAGCCTACATTGCTTCACAGCTTAACCTCATCTGGGCATTTCCAAATCCCAAAGAGGAGAGAGCTGCAGATCTCTCTGTAGCTCCTGCTGGGTGACCTCAGGCATTGGCTGACTTTGCACCTCCTTAGAGATCCAAGAGCCAGTGCACCCAATGGTCAGTGTGAGACCATATCAGATTACAACTCTTTACATCCATAAGTGATACACTCAAGGGGAAGACTCAGTGAGCACCAAAGCCCTATTGAAGCAGTCCTGCCCCATAAGGGTGTCTCCAGTACAGCAGTTTTTCCATTGTAGACACAGTTGGCCCTCACAGACAATTGGCCTGGAGGTCAATTCGTCCCAATGATACCAACAACAATCAAGGCTTAACTATAACAAGACGGTGCACAAAGCCCACAAAGGGGTGCACCAAGAGTGTCCACCTCAGGTGATTGGGTAGGCTGAGTCACTGGGCCCTATAAGACACTGAGCACACAAGGCCACTCTATCAACACAGAGAAACAGCCAAAATGCAGAGACAAAATACATGTCACAAATGAAAAAAATGGAGGAAAGCAAACTACTAAATATAGAGTTCAAAATCATAGTTATAAGGTTACTCAAGAATCTTCTAGAAACCTCTAAGAAATTTAGTGAGACCCTCAATGATATGAAAAAGAACTAATTAGAAATTAAGCATACACTGACTAAAATAAAAAATAATATACAGAGATCTAACAGCAGACTAGAGGACCCCAAGAATCAAGTCAAAGATTTGAAATACAAAGAAGCAAAAAACACCCAACCAGAAAAGCAAAAAGAAAAAAAGAATCCAAAAATGCGAAGATAATGTAAGGAGCCTCTGGGATAAATTCAAGCATACCAACATCAAAATTATGGGGATGCCAGAAGAAGAGAGAGAGCAAGATACTGAAAACCTATTTGAAGAAATAATGACAGAAAACTTCCCCTACTTGGTGAAAAAAATAGACTTACAAGTCCAGGAAGTGCACAGAACCCCAAACAAAAGGAATTAAAGAGGACCACACCAAGACACATCATAATTAAAATGCCAAGAGCAAAAGGCAAAGAGAGAATCTTAAAAGCAGCAAAAGAAAAACAGTTAGTTACCTACAAGGGAGTACCCATACTACTGTCAGTTGATTTCTCCACAGAAACTATGCAGGCCATATGGGAATGGCAAGAAATATTTGAAGTGATGAATAGCAAGAACCTACAACCAAAATTACTCTACACGGCAAAGCTATCATTTTGAATTGAAAGTCAGATAAAGAGCTTCAAAGATAAGAAAAAGCTAAAATAATTCAACACCACCAAAGCAGTATTATATGAAATGCTGAAAGGTACTCTTTAAGAAGAGGAAAAAGAAGAAAAGGTAAAGATAAAAATTATGAACAACAAATACATCTCTATCAACAAGTGAATCTAAAAATCAAGTGAATAAAAAATCTGATGAATAGAATAAACTGGTGAATATAATATAATCAGGGGCATAGAAAGGGAGTGGACTGACAATTCTTGGGGAGACGGGGTTCAGGGGGGTGCAAGAAGAGATTGGACAAAAATTGTATACCTATGGAGAAGGACAGTGTGTGCATAAGGGCATCAGTGGGATGGAAACCGGGTGGAGGGGAGTTATGGGGGGAAAAAAAGGAGCAACTGTAATAATCTGAACAATAAAGATTTATTTTTTAAAAAAGGCAAAGAAATATCCCTCTCTACTGAAAAAAAAAGAAAAGCATATTTCAGAGGGAAAATTAGTTACCATATGTGTGTATCAGCCTATATATATATATATATATATATATATATATATATATATATACATATATATATATATATATATCAACATTTTCATTCCTAGGTACCTACCTAAGAAAAATGAAAAAGTATGTCCATAGGAATATTTCTACATGAATGGTCAGAATAGCATTATTCATAATAAACCCCAAAAATGAATATCACCCATATGTTTATCTCTGGATAGATAAAAGGTGGTGTACCCTAAAATGGACCAATACAATAAACTATTGAAATATATAACAATATGAATGAATCTCAAAAACATCATGCTAAGTGAAAGAGCCAAATATAAGAACATCTACTACATGACTCCAAGGATAACATTTCTATAGAACACACAACTAGAATAACAGAAAGCTGACCAGTGGTTTCCTTGAACTAGGGGCTGAGTATTAGGCGGTTCTTGAGTAGAAAGGGGCACAAGGAAGGTCTTGGGGTGATAAAAGTGTTCTAAAACTTGATTATGGTTGTTCACTGTGTACATTTATCAGAACCCATCCAACTGCACACCTACAGTGGACAAATATTGTGTGTAAATTATAGTTCAATGATGCTGTAAAAAAAATTTCTTCACATTCTGAATCATTTTTTTAAGCTAGTCATCTACACGATTCTATTTTCCACAGTTAGGTGGACTAAAACTTTTCATTGTTTTCAATTAAAGTTTTGCTTTGGTGTGTGTGTGTGTGTGTGTTCTCAAGATTGTCTTTTATTGACAATTAAAGAAATATTAACTATGTTTTTCTTCTGTTTCATGAATAAATCTATTTCACGGGGTGGGGGTGGTGTGGATTTTTCTTTAAGCATTTACAAATTTGCTGGTGAATTTGTTCACCATTCCATTTGTTTTTTACTTCCTCATTTTACAGTATAATTTGTTGCACTTTGATGAATATGTTGGAAAGACTGAAATGCTGAATGGGAGGCTCAGGGTACATGTAGGAGAGTGTCTATGAATTGGGATTGGGGCTTTGCACTTTGCACACCACCACATTGCTGCCGCGGCTGCCTGTCCCTGAAGGTGGATAGCAGGAATTTGAGTTGTGGTCCAAAAACAGGCAAGGGGGGCAGTACTGTCCAAGCCCCAATTCTGGATTCCCGGACTTAGTGAGCAGGCACTGGCACTGGCTGAGGAGAGCTCAGGCCAGAGTGGGGGGAGAGGCTGAAAGAGGCTAGCCATGTGCCAGGTCTGTAGGAGCTGCTTTCTCAGGCAGGCAGAGACTTGGAGAAATGCCTACAGAAACTGGGATGGTTTCAGTGCTTCTGGTTCTCACAGTGACTCCTGGAAGTTCTCTCCTTTACAAATGGGCATCTGGGAGGCTGGGAGGAGAGACTCAGTGCACTCATGGCCTCACTATGCTCCTCCAGGTTCTCCCTGAGCAGCATTCCTTCATGAGCCCTCAAAATGCAAATGTGCTCAAGGAAAATTATTTTCAAACAAAAAAAGACAATGGGAAAGTCTCTTTAGGTTTCTAAAGAAAACATGCCTTTGGTTCTCTTTAGGTGGACAGTATATTCCTAATAGATAGATAATGAAATAATTAATTTTCCAGATTGTACCTTAAGAGTAACTGCTATTTGAAAAGGCTCATTAAAACCCAATTCTTCTCTTCTAAATTCGATCCTCACCCTGTCTCCTGCCTCGTTTCTTGTTCCTTACACCAAATAATTGCTCAGAGCACCCCAGTCCCAGCCTGTTCGTGAAGTCGTTCCCTCTCTGCAGCGTGCACCTCTGAGCTTTCGACAGCCTCTAGGACTGCCTGGCCCACGGGGACTGTTCATGAGCGATTGATCAGTTACACTTAATTGAGCTGGAATAATCATTTGGGAGAGGCAGCAGGATGACAAGAATGCAAAAGCCTCTCAAAGGATTTTTAAATGTAGATAGGTGGCAAAGGATAGATATTAATGTATTGGAGAATAATTAATGTATTGGAGGATAATTCCAAAAAGAAGGAGGGAACAAAGGACTTGAAGAACAAATGGGCTCTGAGGGAGTCTTGTGAAAGAAGCAGCATCTGCAGATGACTGCAGAAAGGAAAGACTGTGATTATCTGAAGACTCAACAAGACTGGCGTATTGGTCTGGCCTGGTGCCAGGTGCACGAGCTCTCAGGCGAGGATTATCAGAGCTCCTCTGTGAAAGCATGGATCACATGTGTGCTTAAAATATGCTCTTTCTCCTGGATTGAGGTGACAGACGGCCCTATCACATGCCACCCTCTTCCCACCCACTTTCAGCCAGCCAATGCACCCAGTCATCACCCAGCCTGTCTCCACCGTGTGCTTTCCCCAGCCAGCCGAATGTGGCATGTAAACAAGGTTCCTACTGTTAGCAATTCTGTGTCATTTACTAGTTTGTTTTCTTTTACTTTAAGTCACATTTAAATTAAAAAGGTTGCCATCCTATATGATGCATGTACACAAATCAGACATACAGATTAGAGTTGCAACTGATTAGTTAGCTGTGAAAGCACCTGTATAAATGGAAGGAGGGGGGAAATCTATTATGCTCCTGGGATATCACTTCTCCACAGGAAATTCAATTGTGAAATGGGCTTTAAAAGCAATGACTGTAGTCATCTGTGTTTCCTACACACTGGTTACAGGAAATGCTAATAGAATGCCCGGGCAGAACTTCTGCTGTGCTCAAGTGGCACCCACCGCCTCACAGCGAGAACAGGCAGCCCTTCCGAAAGGAGAAAGAAGCCCTACAATATGAGTAAATACACGGTGACCACAATATGTGTGCCTCTCGCGTTCTTGAAGATGTTTCTCAAGAAAACACCATTTTCCAGGTTCATTATTTCTCGTCGTTTGGAAGTACATGTGTGCTGTGGTGCATAAAGGTTGTGCAGAACTCTGGTTCTCACTAAGAATCCAAATCAAGACTTGGCCTTCATTTGTAAATTTCCTCTGAAACATATTCTGTCTTCCAAATCAATAGGGAGCTAAATGAGGCATAGCAATTTCATTATTTATCTACCGGTCTATATAATCAATGTTCTCCTGGCTCAGTGCCAAGAGCTATATATACAGCTGGTAAAATTTTGTTGATACTTTCCAGTTGCCTTACCCACATTTTGTAATATTTGGAAGCTGATAAGCTAATGTGAAAATTAGCTAAATTATATATTTCTTTGAATTTTTCATGGTATTTTCTGAATTTCAATCAAGCTGCAATCCTGGGGTCACAGATGGGTCAGGCAGCAGGGGCAGCCCCCCTAGAGATCCCCACATTCCATTTTCTGTGGTTTTTTCCTTCTTCACTGGAGAGTAATTGGTTTCCAGCTCACCCAATTATTCTCATCACACTTTCTCAAGTGATACCAGCTGTATCATGACTCACACAAGAATCTTCTTCAGACAAAACCCTGTGGAAAAAGCTACAAGATTAGGCACCTGGAGGACTGTAGGAACAGTCACCTTAAACCACAAACTATTTTGGATCATTTGGCAAAAGGAAAAGCAACTTCTTTTAACAGGTGAAATTTGAAAAAAGTTTTCATCTGAGAAGGAGAAATGGATAGCTCAAGAATAAGGATTTAAAATAAACTGGGAGATATGGGAGAGGATAAACCATGTTTTGAGTCAAATGGCTTTAAGGATAGATTTTTGATCCCGCAGCTGAGCACACTGACAAACAAGTGAAACTTCATTGTTATCAAGAAAAGCCCTGAAACCAAGTAGAATTCCTCCAGTGTGACAGGGGGAAGTTTAATCTTTCTGTACATTCTAGGATCTTTTATAAACATAAATTTCTACTTAATCTCTAATTCATTTGTTCTGAAAATAAATAATTTCTGATCAACTATGAAATAATTATTGTCAGTCTTGTAGGATTACTATACTGTTTACTTTTCTATATTTTTTATATCCAGGATGTCTTCTTTTTCCATTACGTTTGCCTTTTAATCCCATACTGTACATGCATGAACAATATGGGAATCTGACTTTAATTAAGCATCCACTTGAAAGCCACATCTTGAGCATTTCAGTGAGAACTGTTTTCATTGTGAATAATTTTTACCGAGAGAAGTCTTTCTTGATCTAACTTGAACCTCCTTGATCTAAATTAAAACCATGCTAGCCCAGTTTATTATGAGGAGAAAAATTTATTTCTCCTACTCAAAATTCCAATTATCTCATGAAGGAGGGGCCATTTATCTTCACCTCATCAAGAGGCATTGGGAGAAGACATGAGCTTGACATCCATTAAGCCCATTTCACCCATATGAAGAGTCACTATGTTCTGTCTGGCCCAAATCCTCCCCTCCTGGACAGATGAGAAGGACCAAAGCTCTCCTCTGCTTCCAGTCCCATGGATGACCCTGTGTGCACTAAAAAACACCCCCTCTCCCCAAGAGTATTCTAGAGCCTGGAAATCTTCAAAGAGAGAAGCCAGGAGTCCTACTTTAGTTCAAGACAGGAATCACATTCTCTCACACTGTTTCCTGCATTGAGGGTGGGAAAGCAGGGGAGGAGTCTCTGATCTGATGGTTCTAGAAAATGAGTATTAGTTCCCATCAGGTAGGTCTTCACTGAGTGCATCTGCCCAAGGCTAGAAGAGATAGAGGTCTTAGGTTCTGCTATGGTCTGAATATATATGTTGAAATTCTAAAGTCTGATACGATAATATCCTACTGGGGTCTTTGGAAGGTGTTAGGCAATGAGGGTGGAGCTCTTGGGAATGGCTCTTATATAAGAAACCCCGCAAGGCTTCTTAGCCCCTTGCCTCAAGTGAGGATACGTGAGGAGTTTGTGTGACCTGGAAGAGGGCCCTTGCCGACATTGTTTGCACCCTAATCTCAAACTTTCAATCTCTAGAACTGTGAGAAATAAGTTCCTATTGATTATAAGCCACCTAATATGTGGTATTTTTGTTTTAGCATCCTCAATGAAGTAATACTCCAACAACTAATGGCTATATATTATCCAGAGAGATTATTGTTCATATATATAACTGTTTGACATGCAAAATAAGGCTGTGTTCAGTTCAAAGCAAGGCACTCGGAGGGTCCAAAACAGAACAAGCCCTACCTGTCTCTAATCCTCAAGAAGTTGATCTCTGTTAATTAAACAATTCAAGGGACCTTTCATTTTCCTTAGGCCTTGTTTTCTAAGGTACTAATAATTGTATAGCTTTCCTTCTGGATATTCCTAGTTTCTAAACTGTGATTCTGAGAGTGCACAGAGTATTCTCCAAAGGTCCCATTAATGTGAAATACTACTTCCTGATCTTGCAGAGTCAAAGCTTTGTGTTTGTGTTAAGCTATAAAAATAGCATCTTTGTCTAAACAATGGGCACCACATTGGCTGTTCATGCAGCATCTGTGGAGTGTGCCAAGTGTGCCGTGCTCTCTGCCATGCTCACACTTCTGCTATAATACAGCTGGGAGGAGCACTCTCTGACTCAAACACATATGTGCCACTCATGTCAGCACTCAGCCATCCATTCTTGCTATTTAGTTAAAGAATAGTACACAGGTCATGGAGGCAAATTACTCAAGAACTTAAATGTCCTTGGCTGTTTTAAACCTTAGAACTGTACAGAATTTAGCCTATTATAATATCTCCAGATTTCCTCCCAGTGTTTTGTAAAAATGGCTTGAAGCTATGTTGACAGCACATTGTGATACTACCCTGTTCCAGGTTCCTGGAGCCTTTTTTAAAACTGTGGTTAATTTTTTTAAGTTTATCATTGGGTAGTGTTTGTTCAGGCTGAACTAATAGTGTTTAGGATGACTGTAAGAAAATTATTTTCCTCTGTCAATGGCAATTGGCATTGCCTCAAAAATCCACTAAGGGACTCATAAATAAAATTCAAGATATTTTTTGTTTGAAAGAAGATACATACTGTTCACGTAATATTTAAATGGAAAACATAACATTCTATTCAATAAAAACAACAAATAATAAAAATGTATACATTGGTTCTGTATTATTAGAAGACCCAGAGGAAGAAATATAAATAAGAAAAGATAAAATTAAGAGGATAGACCAAATGGAGACAGAGATTCGGGAAAAACCACACAAATATGGAAAAGTGAGGGAGAAAAGCTCCAACAAGTAGAGAGAATAAGCTTTAAAGAGTCACCACAAACCATACGTCTTAATCTGTTGCCATTAAACAATAGAGCATACATGGGCTCATTTCAAGTAGGAGTTTGAAAGGGAAAAAGAGTGTGGCTTTAAGCTGGTTCCCACACACCATATAATGGCACTTCCCATAAACCTGAGAATAGACCATGGAAAAGTGAGAGGAAATCCTCAATGAAACACAGCAGCCAAAACCGGTTTTGCTCAGTGGATAGAGCGTCAGCCTGTGGACTGAAAAGCGTCAGCCTGTGGACTGAAAAGGTCCCAGGTTCTATTCCGGTTAAGGGCATGTACCTTGGTTGCAGGCACATCCCCAGTGGGGCGTGTGCAGGAGGCAGCTAAATGATGTCTCTCTCATTGATGTTTCTAACTGTCTATCTCTCTCCCTTCCTCTCTGTAAAAAATCAATAAAATATATTTTTAAAAAAAGAAAAAGAAAAGAAACACAGCAGTGATTCTGGCTAAGCTGGCCCTCCCCATCCAACAGCCCCTCCCACTTCTCCCCACTTCTGGCTTCCAGCTTCTGGGGAGGGTGTTCTAGGATCCCAATCTCTCCCCTCCGCAGATGTCAGTGCAGCTCTAGGAGGTAAGGCAGCTCATATTGACTTGTTGGAACCAATTAAATTTATAGAAATTCTGCAAACCAGTCGCTAAACACAACAATTGGGGTGTGGGGTGCAATGGGAAGATATGTAAACATGTAATCCTATCTAATAAAAAAGTAATATGCAAATTGACTGTACCTCTGCTACACTCACAAGCCACACCCACTAGCCAATCAGAGTGAATATGCAAATTAACCAAGCCAAAATGGCAGTTAATTTGCATATCCTGGTGCAGAGCAAAGATTGAAGACAGCTAGAAGGAAGCCAAGTGCTACAGAAGGGAAGGAAGCTGTGAGAAGCAAGCAAGTGGGGAGGCAGGTGAAGAGGGGAGGAAAGCAGGCTGGGTGGGAAGCAGGTAGGGTGGGCAGAAAAGGGAGAGAAGCAGGTGAGGTGGGGGAGACCACAGCAGTACATTAATAAAAAAAAGGGGGAAAAAAAGTTAACTGACATCAATGCACAATTATATTAAAATCTCTGGTAATAAATACTCAAAATGCATCATTTCCTAATTATTTTCCTACCTTTCATTTTACCTATGTTCTTACGTGTACTCACATTTTTTTGTGCCTGTGCCCTGAGAGTATTACAACGGTGCACACATCTCTTTCCTGCATGAAATGATCATGTTCGGAAGTTGAAATCAGCCATGTGGGAGTATTTATGACATGAAACCAGCAAATGGTACAAATCAGGGTTTTTTGTTTCTCAGAAAACTTGATTTACCAGCACTCCACTGGAGCGAGGCAAGTGTCAAATGTTATTGTCAGACTTCTTAGAGAAAAATAAAGTCCTAGAATCATTGGAATGCAATGGAATGTCAAATGTATATTTGAACTACTAAGTTATGTGTATAAATGTTTTACTCTCACAAATGCAAAAGTTTCTATTTGTATAAAGATAAAACTAAAGAGTAAAAGAAAAAGACAGGAGTTATCTGTCCCAAGAGTGCATTGATGCTTTTCCACTGTTGGCTGCACCGTGTTGGCTGCTGTCCCTTTGATCAGAATAAGTCACGTTGCCAACCAAACCCAGAGTGAGCACAGGTTGGATGGGAACACGTTGGGACTGTTTTTAAAATCAACCTACCACCAAACCAAACCAGAAGTACTAATATCTTGGTGTTTCTTCTATAGCATTTCTCTTGTATCCTCCATCTGTGGAATGATAAAGCTGTGAACTTTAAAAAGATCTCTGAGGAAAAGGGGTGGGGGCAGAAAAAGGTTAACAAAAAAACTTATATGGCATATATGCATTTCCCAAGGACACAGACAATAGTGAGGTGAAAGCCTGGGGTAGGGCCTGGTGGAGGAAGGCAAAGGGGAGGAGGAAATGGGGGAAATCTGTAATACTCTCAATAAAAATTAATTTATTTTTTGTGGGTTTTTTCATTTTTTTATTGATTAAGGTATTACATGTGTCCATATCCCCCCTTTACCCTCCACCCCACTCCCATATATGCCCTAATCCCCCACTGTCTTACATCCATTGGTTATGCTTTTTTTTTTTTAAGAAAATCAACAGTAGCAATCAATGTGGGGCTCTTGTGTATATTAGAGAAATGATTTCTGAAATTAAGAAAACCACAAAGAATGTCAATTAAAAACAGGCACTACAAGTGCCCAGCTGGGGACTCAGTTGGTTGGAGCATTCTCCTGGGCACCAAAGGGTTGCTGGTTCAATCCTCAATTGGGGCACGTATAGGAGGCAACCAATTGATGTTTCTCTCTCTCTCTGTCTCTCTCTCTCTCTCTCTCTCTCTCTCTCTCTCTCTCATCTTTGGATGATGATATTTTTTTTAAAGGCACTACAAGATAATTAGGCATGTTTTGCCAACTACATACAAGATATACCCCCAAAATGTATGCACACTTCAACAGCTGAGAGTTCAATTTTGAAAATGAAATGTATTGTAATGAGCACTGCCTTTATAATTATTCAAAGTGTGTGTATATATTTGGTGGGGGGGGGACACCCTATATAGCAGCCATCCTACTTTTTAGGCATATACTATCCAGTTTTTCTCCTTTCTTACTATCTAAGTATATCTCTGTAAAGTTACCATTGACTAGATAACCAAAGGGATAATTGGCTGTTTTCCTGACATGTAAAATTGTGGGGCAAGGCTACAGTGTTTTGGACAGGTTCAAGCCTCGGATTAATGAGAAGGCACAGTCCTCTCGTGGCCATGTACAAGTCCCAGCTTGAAGGGCAGGGCCCTCCCAGCACAATTATACCAACAGCGGTAGTTGTAAGCTTGAACCTGTGGTCCGAACATGTGGCCCCACATGCCTGAGTGATGTGGGCTTGATAGAGTTCAGGTGCATGTAGTTGAGTAGGATTGAAACCCAGGAGAATGTTGTAAACATCTTGACCACGCCCTTACTTTGCCTTGTGGAAATCTGGCTAAAAAGTAAAGACATGGCTTGTAAGCAATGGTGCTGTCTCTCCATGAGGAAGCAGTGTACCACCGAGGCCCAGCTTTCGTTCTCTTGTCTGTCTTTCCTAAGCCTTTCAGCCGCCCCCATTCAGGTTCACCCTTGGCTGAGCCGCCGCGGCACATAAAATAGTTACTCACTTTATTTTGATAGGATCTAAACAAACACTCAAAGAGTATTTTTCTTTCTTAAAACTAAAAACTTAAAAACACTGAAGCCATTAGTTTTGTACATATGTAACTACCTCATAAGACCTGGGCCTATAAGAAAGTAACAACCAGCCTATACGATATAATTTAAGGGGTACCAGGAAAAGCCCATCGTTGCCCCAATACTCCCTCACTTCCCTGAAGCACAGGATACATGTTTAACCATTTTAAGTGTACCTTTTATGAATAAGAATTTTGCTGCTTAATATCTACCGTAGCCAAATTCAAGCCCAATAAAATGTACAAGCTATGCACTTGCGATGGGGCAAAAAAAGATAAGTATCAGAAGCAGAAAAACTTTGAAAAGGGATATAAAGAGATCTTTATTTTTGTAAGGCTAACTTTGATTATTTTAAAATTTAGCTGAAGTTAATAATTATCTGCCTAGGCTGTTCAGTGATAGTAATTTTCCTGGGGTGTAGCTTGAAGGCTATATTACCTCCAGTGTGCCCTGTTGGTGATTCCTCCTTGGGGGCTGCTAGAAAGCATGTTTTGGTCCTCAAGTGGCTGCAGTTTGGTCTAGTTGTGTTTTAAGGGACTGCAAGGGCATTGTGGGGGTTTTTCACTTGTGCTTTGGCATTTCAAGAAGAGCTGGTATTTATTTCATTCTCAGTGGAGGGGCTGAAGGAAGTAGCTGCAGCTCCTATTTCCAGGATTGCTTGTGTGCCATCAACCCCCACACACACACCCTCAAACTCCCCCGCCCCCCAGTCCCAAACTCTCACCCCAGCACTCCTTTTAAAATAAAAATTACAAGTTGGGGACTATATTTTGTTTTCTTTACATTCTTGAATTCTGATTTCTCAAAATCTGAATATAATGACCCTACCCTACCTTTAGTCAATTTTCCAAGGGTCAGTATTTAAAAGAGCTAGTTTAAATGTGGTTAGAGGGCCTGCCACGCACCTAAGTTGTGGGTGGATTACTGGTCAGGGGCACATTTGTGGGTTGCAAATTGATCCTTCCCTCCCCTCATTGTAGTGGATATAGGAGGCAACCAATAGATGTTTTTGTTGTTGTTTTTTTGTTAATCTTCACCTGAGGATATTTTTTCCATTTATTTTTAGAGAGTGGAGGGGAAGTGGCAAAGGGAGACACACATATTGATGTGAGAGCACATGGCCTTGACAGATCCACCTGAGACCCTTCAGTGTGTGAGTGGGCGCTCTAACATGCCCACCACGGCTCAATTGATTTGTCATATCTTTCTCTCCCCAGGCCTCTCTCTCCTTCTCCCTCTTCTTCCCTTCCACTCTCTAAAAATCAATGATAAAAATATCCTCTGGTGAGAATAAATAAATATAAGAAATAAAAAGAACTATTTTATTCCATAGACTAATCCCATTTTTTGCTGTCCCCTCAGAAAGAATAAAATTTTAGATCTCTGGTGCAACTGATCTTTATTTTTAAAGACTAAAGTTAGAAAGTTTTTCCCTTAAAAATGTCATGTATGTCATTTCACATCCTATTAAGAGAGAAAATAATTTTCTGGGTCATTATAGTTAAACAAGGAATAATCTGGCTTATCTTTTAACTACTTGTGAGGAAGGACTGCTCAAAAGTAAGAAATAAGTAAGAACTACAAAGAAAATAACTGGCCTACCTAAGATAAGAACTTTCAGGAACTCTATGAGCATACATTTGGTTATAATTAATATAAAAATATAAATGCACCACTGATGGGAATGGAAAATGATACTAGTACTTTGGAAAACAGTTTGGCAATTTCATGAAAACATACACTTACCATATAATCCAGCCATTTCCTGCCTATGTGTCCACCCAACAGAAATGAAAATATATGTCTATCCAGAGACTTGCACTAATATTCATAGGAGTATTGTTCATGGAAAGCAAAAAGCTGGAATCACTCCAAAAGCCCATCAGCTAGTGAATGGACAGATTGTGGTACATCCATACAATCCTATATAATAAAAGGATAATATGCAAATTGACCATCACTCCAACCCACAAGATAGCCACCCCAATGTGATCAAAGACAGCCAAGGCCATGCAGACACAAGATGGCCACCACAAGATGGCCTGCAGGGGAGGGCAGTTGGAAGGGACCAGGCCTGCAAGGGAGAGGAGTTGGGGGGAACCAGGCCTGCAAGGGAGAGGAGTTGGGGGGAACCAGGCTTGAAGGGGAGGGCAGTTAGGGGGACCCAGGTCTGCAGAGGAGGGCAGTTGGGGGTGACGGGGCCTGCAGGGAAGGGCAACTGGAGCGGGGGGGGGGGAGGACCCAGGCCTGCAGGGGAGAGCAGTTGGGGGGTACCAGGTCTGCAGGTGAGGGCAGTTAGGGGTGACCAGGCCTGCAGGGAAGGGCAGTTAGTGGCAAACAGGCAGGCAAACATTTGGGAGCCAGCAGTTCTGGATTTAGGCTCAATCCTAGTGGGATCAAACTTAAACAGGCAGTCAGACATCCCATGAAGGCCCCAGATTAGAAAGGGTGCAGGCTGGGCTGAGGAGCACACACTCCCTGTGCACTAATTTCATGCACCAGGCCTCTAGTATACCAATAAAAAAGAGAGAACTTCTGACCCATTCCATAATATTAGTGAACCTCAAAAGCATTTGTGCTTAGTCATGAAAATCAGACACATAAGACTACACAGTATGTAATTCCATTAATGTGAAATTTATAGAAGGAATAAAATGATAGAGACAGAACACAGATCAGGGGCTACCAGGGAGTGGGTATAGATAATCTGCAGGTGGGGATGAAAGATGCTTTAGGGGTAATGGCCGTGTCCTATTACTGGATTATGGTGTTGTTTGAACAACTGTATAAATTCACTAAAACTCATCTAGCTTCCACTTAAAATGTGTGAATTTATACCACATAAATTATACATGAATAATGCTGTTTTTTAAAAGAACATATCTAATAGCAGGAAAAAAATATCTGATGATGTATTTACCTTTACAAAAAGAAACATAGGAAGAATTAACCAGAAACCTTAAAGTTGATTACCTGTGAGAGGGATGTGGCAATAAGGATTTGGGAGGGAGGGACATCTGTATGCATATAAAATGGAGAACATAATGACACAAATCAGTCCAAATGAACTGTAGAACAACATAAAAGGGAAATAGAATAAGAAAGACCTAATCTGAGCACTGTGTGAGTACAGCATTTGACATTATATGCCCTTATTCTGTGGTGTGGTGACGGCAATTACAAACAAATTCTGAATGCATCTCAATAGGTTTGTTTGGTGTGGAGTGAATCGTAAAGCAGTTCTGAAACTATCATAGATGTGTTAGGCAAGTGAGCAAATACATAAATGCATTGTTTGGGGATCTAAGTTTTTCACTGATTAAAAAAAAAAACACCTGCAAAAAAACACACATGCAAATATGGAATAGAAGAAGACAAGAAAAATCTCTGTAGGGGTGGATGAAAATTGAAATGGTTGCTGTGAATCCATGATGTCTAAAATATGTTCATATGTATTTATCTATGTATATGCATATATGTCTATACATATTTGTATGCATGTATGTATATGTATAAATAGCCATTGATTTTCTAGTTCATACAACTGAAAGGTACAAGAAGTAAAGATGCTCCAGGAGCAATAGACATACTTCATACTCAGATCCTGATTTTAATACCTTTCCCTATTATAATGGCTGAACTTAGGTCTGGCACTGGTAGATACAAGAAAAGCCTGGAAAATCTTTTGATGCCAGATGTTAAGGAAGTGCTCATCGTGATAGACAGGCAGAGTGTCACATATCATAGGGACACAGGAACCATCTTGTAGGGGCTGCATTGGCCAAAATCTGGGACAATTTGAACACCAAAATAATTAAATACAGTAATGATTTTTAAATAACTGGAAAAAATAGATATTCTGTGTCCATACCTAATGGACAAATATATTAGCAAATTGGAGGAATAGAAGAGTTCCTGTTTAAAATACTAAGTGTCAAATGGTGAGTGTGAAGGAGTCTTAGAGTCAGAAAATAACTATTTGCAACCATGAGAGTAAAGATCAGTTCAGCAGAAATCACCAAAGAACACTGAATCCACCTGCAAATTTTGATTAGGAGCAGGGTATTTGCATGGACTTAAAGTTTCTCCCCACAGATTGTATATCTATTTACACAGTAAATATATTGAATATATATAATATATATCATAACAAGAGATTAAACAACTGCATAAAATGTTTATAGTAGGTGAATCTAGGTAAACAGTTTAGAGATATTCTTAATTATACTCTTATTTATGTGGATTTTCTATGTACAAAATAATTTCCAAATAAAAAAGTTTAAAAATTGAAAAAAACCTTGTCCTGACCCGCGGGTGAAGTCAACGAGGACCCTAGAGGGGGAGTGGGGATGAAAGGGACAAGAGACACAAGGAATGGAGACAAGACAAAGTTCTGATCAAGTCTCGTTTATTCAACAGGAGTTCGAGGTATTTATAGGGAGAAGGAGGAATGAGGCCTAGCCCTTAAGGTGAAGCACCTGTCCTAGCCCTTAAGGCGAAACACCTGACTTACGGGAAAGAGATAGGGTTTGGGGTAATTGAAACCTAGCCCGAGGTTAGTGCTAACGTGGCTGAAGCTTACTACAAAATGGCTGTCAAGCACAACAAGTTTCCCACAAAACCTAAGACAGGAAACCATAAAAATCCTACAAGACTCCATAGGAAGCAAAATCACAGACATATGTTTTAGCAATATCTTTACCAACACAACTCCTAAGGCAATGGAGACTAAGGAGAAAATAAAAGAGTGGGACTATATCGAAATAAAAAGCTTCTGCACAGCAAAAGAAACTATCAACAAAACAAGAAAGCCCACTGCATGGGAGAAATATTTGCCAATGCTATTTCAGATAAGGGTTTAATCTCCAAAATCTATAGAAAAGTCATACAACTTAATAAAAAGAAGAGAAACAATCCAATAAAAAAAATGGGCAAAGGACCTAAATAGACACTTTTTGAAAAAGGACATACAGAAGGCCAAGAGACATATGAAAACATGCTCAAAGTCACTAATCATCTGAGAGATGTAAATCAAAACAACAATGTGATAGCATCTCACACCTGTCAGAATGGCAATCATCAACAAATCAACAAATTGACAAGTGCTGGCGAGGATTCAGAGAAAAAGGAACCCTCCTGCACTGCTGGTAGGAATGCAGACTGGTGCAACCACTGTGGAAGACAATATGGAGTTTCCTCAAAAAGTTAAAAATGGAACTTCCATTTGACCCAGTAATCCCACTTCTAGGACTATATCCTAAGAAACCAGAAACACCAATCAGAAAGGATAAATGCATCCCTATGGTCATAGCAGCACAATTCACCATAGCAAAGATTTGGAAACAGCCAAAGTGGATTAGAAAACTATGGTACATCTACATGATGGAATACTACACTGTGGTAAAAAAAAGAAAAAACTTTTACCATTTGCAATAGCATGGATGGAACTGGAGAACATTATGCTAACCTAAATAAGCCTGTTGGAAAAAGATAAATATCACATGATCTCACTCATATGTGAGATATAATGATTAACATAATTTGATGAACAAAAATAGACTCAGAGACAAATGGCAGGGTAGGTGGGGGTGGTTAGAGAGCAACCAAATGACTTGTATGCATACATATTAGCATAACCAATGAATACAGACACTGGGGTGAAGGGGGCTTGCCTAGGGTGGGAATAGCTGGGGGATGCGGGTGTCAATTAGAGAAAAAGGAGACACATGTAAAACTTTAGACAATAAAAAAAAAAAGAATCATGAAAAAAAGATTGAAGTAACACAATGGGTAGATATGTATACAGGTAATACATTAATAAAAAAATTTTTTTAAGTTTGTGAGCAAAATAAACCTGAAAAAAAAAAAAGATTGAAGTACCAGCCCAGCCAGTGTGGCTCAGTTATTGAACATCAACCTATGAACCAGGAGGTGCAGTTCAATTTCCAGTCAGGGCACATGCCTGAGTTTCCAGCCCCATCCCCAGTGCGGGGAGTGCAGGAATCAGCAGATCAATAATTCTCTCTCATCATTGATGTTTCTATCTCACTCTTTTCCTCTCCCTCTCTGAAATCAATACAAATATTTTTAAAACTAAAAATTGAAGAAACAATAACTTGAAAGTAGCTCTTCACCCTTAACTCCTCAAGAATAGGTCAATGTTAACAGTCTTGTGTGTATATTTCTGGATGATTTCTATACATTTTTTATTGTGGTCAAATATATATAACATAAAATTTACTATTTCAACCATTTTTAAGTGTTCAGTTCAGTGCATTAAGTACATAAAAAGTAGAATGCTTCTGTGTTTGCATGTTGTCTTTGTGCAGGGACCATGCCAATCTTTTCTGCATCATTACAATTTCAGTGCTGCCACAGCAGGCACTCGATAAATTTTTAAAGGTACTATTCCAATAATATAAATGTAATCATACAGCATCAAAAAGGGAAAAGAGAAAAAATGAAGATGAAAGATGGACTTCCCTAGTCAAACAAAGACAAAAAGATCTGTGTGACCAGTAGAACTGAAGGCATGTTTAAGAAAGTTCTTCAAACTAAGGGAAAATAATAACAGGTAGAAATATTAATCTACACAAAGGACTAGAAAATACCAGAAATGGTAATTTCTTTAGAAGATATCATATATTTAACTTCTTTTTTTTTCTTTTTTAAATATATTTTATTGATTTTTCACAGAGAGGAAGGGAAAGGGACAGAAAGCCAGAAACATCGATGAGAGAGAGACATCGATCAGCCGCCTCCTGCAAACCCCCTATTGGGGATGTGCCCTCAACCAATGTACATGCCCTTGACCGGAATCGAACCTGGGACCTTTCAGTCCCCAGCCCAACCCTCTATCCACTGGCCAAACCGGTTTGGGCCATATATTTTACTTCTAAATGTTATAAATTATGTGGGCTTTATAACACATGTAGAAGTAAAATATATGACAATAATTACACAAAGGACAAGAGGAGAAAAATGAAAGTGCATTGTTGGAAGGTTCTTACATGTCTCACGAAATAATATAAAATTATTTAAAAGCAAACTGTGATTAGTTTTGATTAGTTAAATATTGTAAATATTTTACAAAGTATAGTTAGTAAGCTAATAGTGGAGATAAATGGAATCATAAAAAGATTAGATTACTACAAATGAATGGAACAAACAAAAAAAAGAACAAAGAATAAATTGGAACCAATGGAAAACAAATGCCAAAGTGGTAAACTTAAATCCAACTATATAAATAATTAACACTGAACAGAAATAATCTAAATACTTCATTATTCCATACATTGAATCATCATGTTAAACATCTAAAACTAATGTAAATGGGATATGTCAAATATAGCTCAATTTTAGAAAAAGACCCTTCATTAAAAGACAAAGATTATCAGATTAGGTAAGAAAAAACAAGGCCCAATGATAGCTCTCTATAAAAAAATGCATTTCAGCCCTGACTGGTTTGGCTCAGTGGATAGAGTGTTGGCCTGTGGATTCAAGGATCCCAGGTTCAATTACAGTCAAGGGCATGCATCTTAGTTCTAGGTACAACCCCAGTGGGGGCGTAGAGGAGGCAGCTGATTGATGTTTTTCTCTCATTGATGTTTCTAACTATTTCTCCCTTTCCCTTACTCTCTGTGAAAATTCAATAAAATATTTTTTTAAAGAAAATGCATTTTATTACAAAGACATGGGTAGGTTAAAAGTAAAAGGGTAATGAAAAGTATCAAAATATAATTTACAAACAAAGTAAAAGGATAGATAAATATATGTTCTACAAGCACTAGGCAGAAAGGAATTGGCTATCCTCCTATATAATAAAGAGGTAATATGAAAATTGACCATCACACCCTCACACAAGATGGCCACCCCCATGTGGTCACAAGGTGGCCAGCAGGGAGGGCAGTTGAGGGGGACCAGATCTGCAGGTGAGGGCAGTTAGGAGCCACCAGGCCAACAAGGAAGGGCAGTTACAGGCAATCGGGCCAGCAGGGGAGCAGTTAGGCATCGATCAGGCTGGCAGGGGAGTGATTAGGGGGTGATCAGGCTGGCAGCAGAAGCAGTTAGGGGCAATCAGGTAGGCAGGCAGGCCAATGGTTGGGAGCCAATAGTCCTAAATTGTGAGAGGGATTGAGCCTAATCCAGCAGTCAGACATCCCCCAAGGGGTCCCAGATTGGAGAGGGTGCAGGCTGGGCTGAGGGACACTCCTCCCACCCCAGTGCACAAATTTCATGCACTGGGCCTCTAGTATTAATATAAGACAAAGTAGATTTCAGATCAAGAGATCACAATAATAATGTGATTGATTCAAAAGAAAATATAATAATGTTAAAGAAGCTTCAAAATACATAAAGCAAATACTAATAGAAGTACAAGAAGAAATAGACAAAATTATAGCTGATGGACCTTAAAACCTCTCTCTCAATAATTGTTAATATATATATATATATATATATATATATATATATATATATACACACACACAGAAAATTAGTAAGAATACAAAAAACTTGAATAACATTATTTACCAACTTACATTAATTGGCATTTATTAAGCATTCCATCTAACAACAGCAGAATAAACATTATTTTCAAGTGCAAATGGATCATTTATCAAGCTAGACCATATTTGGGGCCACAAAACAAATCTCAATAAATTTTAAAGGATGAAATAAATTGATAGTATATTCTCTGACCACAATGGATTAATTAGAAGTAAACAGTAGATATCTGGACATACTCCCATGCTTGGAAATTAAACAGAATATTTTGAAATAACACATAAGTCAAAAAAAGAAGAAATCACAAGTGAAATAGAAAATATTTTTAAGTGAATGGAAACAAAAATAGTAAAAGAGTGAAATGACACTGGCTGTGTGGCTGGTGTGGTTCATTAGTTGGAGTGTCGCCCAGTGCACAGAAAGGTTTTGGTTTCGATTCTCAGTTAAGGCACATGCCTGGGTGTTGAATTCCATCCCTGATCAGGAGGCAACCAATCAATGTCTCTCTCTCTCTCTTTCTCTCTCTCTCTCTCTCTCTCTCTCTCTCTCTCTCTCTCTCTTATCAAAATATACTGCTAAGAAAGTGAAAAGGCAAGTCACAGATTGGAAGGAACTATTGGCAAAATGTGTATCTATTGATCAAGAGTTTTGTGTACAGAAATTTGTAAAGAATTCACAAAACTCAACAATAGGACAAACAACCAGATGTTTTTTAATGTTCAAATGATTAGAACAGACACTTCACCAAAGGAGATATACCAATGACAAATAAACATGTAAAAAAAATCAGCATTATTCATTACTTGGAAAACACTAATAAAACCACCATATACCCTCCATAATGACTAAAATTTTAAAACTGGCAATATAAAATACTATTGATAAGGATATAAAGCAACTGATACACTCATACATAGCTGCTAGAAATGCAAAATGGCCCAGCCACTTGGGAAGTTTGTCAGTTTCTCGTGAAATTAAATATACACTTACCAAATGACCGCACAATTCCATTTCTGGAGATTAACCCAAGAGAGATGAAAATGTATGCTCACATAAAGACAGGAATATTATAACAGGTTTGTCCTGATAGTCCAAAACTGGACACACAATCAAGTCATCAACAAGTAATGAAACAACAACTACAGAACAACAGTACCTGGCAATATAAAGGAACAAACTTCCAGATAGGTAACACACCACACTGACGTTGTTTTGCTTGTTCTTGTTCGTTTGCTCATTCAACTGCCCCCACCCATCGCAACACACACACACACACACACACACACACACACACACACACACACACCTCTGTCACTATAAACTCCTTGAGATCAGGAGCTGTTTCCTATTTTTCATCATATTCCCAGTGCCTAGCACAGTGCCTGACATACAGTGAATGCCCAGTAATTATTTGTTGAATAAAAGACTGTTAGTGCCTTTCAATGTTCATGAGGTCCTTACCCTATCAAATCAGCTTGTATAATCTGAGACACTGGGTTTTTGTCTCGTGCACAGTTTTGGTGAAGAGCAGGCTTCATTTTGACTTCTGGATGACTGGTGGGCAGTTTACAAGGATATAAAAGCTCCTGCATTCCTGCTCTCTTCTTCTATTGATCCTTGAGAGATATGAGCTGAAGTTTCTCCCAATTCTACTTGGGGCTCAGGCACAGCGCCATTCCCAGCACCAGTCCCACACCAGTGTTTGAATTACATGCTCCTTCGCCCAAGCTTTAGGAGCCAGCTTGCAATTTGGCTATTGCAATGTGCTCTGGCTCCTTCCAGTGTGGTCTGGGCTCATTGATGTTCATGAGCTTGCAAAGAGGAGGCTGTCTCCCCTGGGAGACTGGGCAGTAGAAGAGGGCCCTTTCCTGGTCTGGCTGTGGCCAGACTGTTGTCTCTCCCTGAGAATTGCCCAGAGGCTTCTTGAGCAATTCGCTAGAGTCCCTTCCAGACTTTTCAACCTTGAGCTTTGGGTATTTTGGCCTCCAAAGAAAGCCCATGCCACCATGAAAGACACTGAGGAAGTTTTCACCCTTTGGGGTCCGGGATGTGTTTTTCATTCCGTTAAAAACGTGTTCCCAGGCCCAGCATCCCACAGCAGCTAAAAAGGAAGGCCAGAGCAGAGGGGAATGTCCGCAGTGGCAGAGGCTGCTGCAGTTAGTGGGCCAGCAGCCAAGGAGACTGCTTTTTCTTGGAATAGATTACAATTTCTGCTTATTCTTCCTTCTGCTTGGGTCATGGAGTCATAATACAAGCATGCCTTTGCTTAATTCAATTAATTCCTTTTCCAGAATAAACACTCTTAGCTCCTTCTTTGATTTTATTAACTGATTGTGGGGTGGGGGGTGACAATATGGGGGTTTAACCTACATGTACCACACCTTCAGGGAGTTCCAGTACGTACAGGCCTCCTTCAAGCTATAGTAAAATAGTTATGCTATGTACTGGACACTGTGCAAAATACCCTCAAGGTTTTTTTCCTCAGTCCTTATGATGATTATGTTAAGTGGGCTGGTATTAGCTCCACTTCACAGACAAGAGAGCTGAGGTTTATCAAGGCCAAGTAATGTTCTCAGAGGCACACCTCTAGGAGCTACGGAACTGGTTTTCAATCTCAGCAATCTGACTTCTGAACTACGCTTTTTGTCTTCACATATTGTGATTGATGAGTTAACTCTTAGAATAAAATAATTAAAGATAGAGTACAGTGGCCACCTCTAATTTCATATTGTTGGTAAATGGCCACATACTCCTCAAAGGTGGAGGTCCATCTGTCGGGACTCTGACTTACAGCACTGCTTAATATTTTGCAGAAGTGATTTTTGGTGTTTCTCAAACATCCTCTAATGACGTAGACCCACAGAAACTTTTCTGAGGTTCCTTGTGATGGAAAGAGTGGTAGTGAGTTTCTGGGAGCCTGTAAAGAACTGACACTTAAAGGGAAAAAGGTCCCCCACGCCCACCCCACAAATGAGAGAGCACTGGGAGGAGCTATTCCTTCATTTGTTCATCAAATATTTTAAGCACTTTTTTTGGGGGGAGGAGGGGCGGTTACAGTGAGAAAGGTAGCAACAGATGCTGTCTTCGAAGAGCTCACAGTCTGGCAGAAAAGATGACAATAAGTGAGCAATTACAATAAGGTGCCATGAAAGGAATTCAAGAGGAGGTGCTGGGTGTGATGGAATGAGTAGTTGATGTTCTATGTAATGAGCGGACTGCACACCCCAGAGTTAGAACACCCTTCTCATTTTATTTTTGCCTTTTTGAACCATAAAAACCATCAGAAAGTACATAAAATTTATAATAAAATTTAAAAATATCCCACAACCCTTAACAATGGTTTCCTCCCTCCTTTGGGGTAGTGATCCCAAAGCTAGGGTTTACACCAGATCTCTTTGAATCTCTGTTTTTGCTTATAATTTGTAAAATGGGAACAGTAGTATTTATCACATAAGGATGTTATAAGGACTAAGAGGGAGTTAATATGTGTAAAGTTTTAGGTAATAATGGATACTCCATAAAAGTTTCCTTCTGTCCAATAGATGAATTTCAGTTCAATTTAGACAGACTACATAGAAAAAAATCAACATTCTAAATCAAGACAGAGTTCTTCATAAAATTATCTGAAAATCAAAATAGTTAAAGTTTAAAATAGATCATTAAGATTTTGGAACTTTAACTTCTATTTTCACCTTTCTGCAGATTTGATAATTCTCTCCAGTACCTAAAAGTTGCCCCAAGAATACTGACTTCTGGAGTAATAAATGTGAGGAAAGAAAGACACTGTAAACATGCATCAGTGGTGCTCTATGGACCATCCTTGACTGTGATTTTCTAAATATATTACAGAAATTTGATGAGTATCATTCTGATAGAATAAAAAATTACCTTTTTCCTAAGAACAGCTGAGAAATTTGAGAGAAAAGAGATGAGCAGACCTGCCCAGGGTGATGTGTGGTGACCATGGAGCTGGCCAACATATGAATGTTAATGTCCATTTATATAATGGAATACTACTCAGCCATAAAAGAAAAAAAGATGAAATACTTCTGTTTGCAATAGCATGGGTGGATCTTGAGAGTATCATGCTAAGTGAAACCAGTCAGAAGGAAAAGGTAAGAACCATTACATCCAGCCATTACTAGAAAAAGTTTCTTCTTCCCCCACCCCCCAAATATGTGTGTGTGTGTGTGTGTGTGTGTTCGTGTGTGTGTGTGATATAGAATAGAAAGCAATAAACAAGTACAGACAGCAGTATGGTGATCACCAGAGGGGAAGGGAGGAGGGAGAATGAAGAGGGTAAATATGTGGTGACAGAAGGAGATTGAGCTTTGAGTGGTGAGCACACAATGCAACATAGAGATGATGTGTTATAGAATGTACACTTGAAACTTATATAATGCTATTCATCAATGGCCCCCTAATAAACTTTATTATTTAAAAAGAAGGGATAAAAGAATATTTCTCACTTCCATACATTACAGAGACTAGTATATCTATGACATTATTTGGCTACCAATGTCAGTCTCATAATTTGGAACATGTCATCACAGACTCCCTGAGTGCTTTGCTTTGTTTTTATTACACAAGAACAATGAAGAAAAGAAAGGAAAATGTACCATTGGCTCTCAAATCTGTAATGTTTTTAAAGTCACAATATGGAATTCTGTATCCTCAAATGAAATATAAATGAAGAATCACTGGTCATACATTGTTAAAATAAATAAATACAGAGAGTGGCCAGATTATTATGATCTCTGAACATATAATAATCTGACCATTCAGTGTATATCTTATATAATAAAAGGCTAATATGCAAATTATCCCCTCAACCAGGAGTTCAACCAGCAGGTAGGCCAGCCAACCACCCATGTCCCCTCCCCCTGGCCAGGCTGATCAGACCCCACCCATGCACAAATTCATGCACCAAGCCTCTAATATATATATATATACACACATATAATGTATATGTGTGTATATATACATATACACACTGAGTGGCCAGATTATTATGCATTCAGAGATCATAATAATCTGGCCACTCAGTGTACATATTCTATTTTTTTTAAAAGCACAGTGAAAACCAAAGTGAGGATACAAGTAAACAAAATCATTAGAACTATTAATGAGATAAATCTTCCAATTAAATTTTTGCTTATAAATTATAATGTTTCATTATTTTCTTATGAACAACAAAAGAATTGTTAAATGTTTAAGTTTAAGAATTATTTTATAGCAATATTTCTTTAAAAGTAAATTGGCTAAATTTAACCATCCTAATATATAAAAACCCTGAGTCATAATGACCAGTAACAACTGGAGGCTGACCAATTGGAAGTCAGTGCTGGCTCCGCCCCCAATCAAGTGGATAGGGGCAATCAGGCAGGCAGACACAGGGGTTCGTAGTGATCAGGTAGGCAGACAGACCCTCGTGGGGGCAATCAGGCAGGCAAGCAGAGTGATTAGGGGTGATCAGATAGGCAGACCAGTGGTTAAGGGTGATCAGGTAGACAGGCAAGTGGGTTAGGGAAGATCAGATAGGCAGATAGCCCCTTGCAGAGCTGGCCCTGCCCCCCAGCAAAGAAAGAGGGAGGCCCAGGCCAGCCAAGTCATTGCATCCCAGCCTGTTGCCTGCAGAGAGAGGCCACTTGTGGCAGGAGAGGCATGGCCATGCTGGACAGATGGCAAGCAGTGGCAGCAGTGTGGGTGGGGCCAGCTGCCTGCATCTGGGAAAGGAAAGCTCCAACAGGCCCTGATCTCAGGCCAGGCCTAGGGACCCTACCCGAGGAGTCCTGGATTGTGAGAGGGTGCAGGCCAGGCTGAGAGACCGCTCCCTCCCCAAGTGCATGAATTTTCATGCACTGGGCCTCCAGTTTTAAATAAAGAAACATTGCTAATGATTTGTAAGTCTGAATGGAAGAAAATGAAGCCCTACTACTAATTCAAATTTCTCCTCCTCACCTTGATAAAGAAAGCAAAATAATGCATCCCCTAAAGAGTTGTTGCATGTATTTGATAAACAGGGACAGAAGGAACTGGTAGAGGCAACAATAAGCTAAATGAACAGGGTAGCGTGTTATTGTGCACATAGGATTCTCATTAACTATGTGTAAGATGTGTTTATATCATACAACTGTCATTGCATTTTCCTTCATCTATTTTGCTCATTTACTCCTTCATTCATAATAACCATAGTGCCCTACAAGTACCATCTCACAAATGTCATCTTTCCCAATTAGATTGCATTTTCATATTTATGGGGTTATTTTTTTGGGGGGAGGGCGGTCGGGGAAGGGAGGAAGGAAAACCTTGATGCCAGATTGTCATAAGAAATTAAATCCAGAACCTTAAAAATAAAAGGTACAGTCAGCACATGCTGTGCTCTTGGTGCATTAGGCCTGGTGTTGTCTCTTATTTTACACATTGCTAAGAGCTATTTCTCGCTGAATGGGAAATTTCTTTTTTGAAATCATCTGTGCAACATTTCATTTAAATTGCAAGATAGGGTAATCTGCATTTCACTAACACTTCTAGAACTACTGTGTAAATAGACACATCAGCCTAAAGACAGCACCCTACGTAAGAGAGATACAAATAGAAAGAGCATTATAGTATTTCTGTATTGTGGTCTATGGCTGATGCTAATTAGGAGTGTAATATTTTGCCTTGATTTGAGTTTTAATACTTGAAATTCTTTTTCCTGAAATTGGCTCCTTGTTATGAATATCAGAGGACATGAATTTCAAATAGACATGGAAGAAACACAATCATTTTAATTTCTTAAGAGTTATAGTCAGCTTTTTTCATATCTATATATGTTTATATCATGTTAGTTGATATTAACACAAAATAATGTTAGTAAGAACAATAATTATATGAATTTGTTGTGTGGCCTCTACATGCCAGGCATGTGCTCAGTACTTTATATTTACCTCCTTTAATCCTCAAAAACTCTGTGAAGAAAAAATTCTTATTCAATAACTTTCCCAAGGTTGTATAGTCAGTTAAATGGTAAAAATAGGAACTTGAAATGAAACATTTTGACTCCAGATCTCATATTCAATCTACAATTCTACCTCAAAGAGAATTTAAGGTAATTTTGAAAGATACATATATCAAAAGGACATGAATTAGGAGCATGTGTGATAAAAAGAATATGAAAGGAAATGGGACCAGAAATGACACCAGGGCATGAAATATAGGGTTTTTGCTTGGGTTGAAGCACAGAGTCACTCTCAGCTTTGCAGCAGTCTTAGCAAAGACCAAACACAAGACCATGTCCACACCATAAAACTGAACCAGTTGGTCCAGAGAAGCAGAACTATTCTTTATATGAAGACTATACACATAGTCTCCTAAGGATTCGCATAAGCAGAACAAAATGCAGTGTAATAAAGTTCATTCAACAGTCTCTTTACAGCAAATGTGATGATGAATTTCACAGGGCTGTTTCTTGCTGACCTACCAACAAACAGCACAATTTGGGGACAGCTATTCTCCAGTAGACCAGAGAAATGGAGTCCTATGGTCCTTGTTTAGACATGGGCCATAGGCAAGACTGAAGCCATTCATGAAGCCAAGCAATTTGCTTTGGAAATCGGTAGCTGAATAAAACACAAATAATAAATATACTACACAATTTCCCCTCACTTCTGATGTAGTTGTGATATATTTATAATAATTTTCAAGAGGTAAAAGTAATACAACATAGAAGTTTACCTCAAGAGTTTATATCTTAGGCAAGAGGGAATTAAAATAACGTGACTACCTTTATAGGTATCAGTGACTTTGAAACATCCGATTTTCTTATCTACTGTTACATACCTTTGTTCCCTTTTTTCATCTCTCCCATGCTCTCATGACAAGGAACATTGTGGGGGAAACATGTGGAGCTTGTACAACACTGGAAGGCACAGAATTAGACACATGCATAAAAAGTAGTTTTAAAAATCAGTACTAAGAGACCATATCTATCATAAGGTCAGATTTCAAGACAACATTGGTCTTTTTTATAATCTTTGCTCCCAAATTATTCTGCCATCCACTTTCTGAAGCAGCTCAATTCACTTTGTTAGACTGCATGGCTCAGTGACTGAGTATCAAACTACAAACCAGGAGGTCATGGTTTGATTCCTGGTCAGGGCCCATGCCCAGGTTGCAGGCTGGATCCTCAGTGGGGGCATGCAGGAGGCAGGAGGCAGCTGATCAATAATTCTTTCTCATCATTGATGTTTCTATCTCTCTGTCCCTCTCCCTGCCTCTCTGAAATCAATAAAAATATCTATAATAATAAAATCATAATGTGCTAACTAGGCCAGAGGACCTTCCCGATGAAGCCCGGGCTTTGAGGGAAGCTCAGGTCCCAGGTGCCAGAGGGATGCCAGTGCTGGCAACCGGGGGAAGGAAGGCCTACTCTTGCACTAATTTCGTGCATCAGGCCTCTAGTGTTTAATAAAAAGATAAAATAAAACACCCAGAAGAAATAGTTTGATGCTAGTAAGCATCTTCTTTTTAAAACTGCTGCAGCTTCTGGCAGAGTTAAAGATCTTTCAATCATTCATATCTAAGTATGAATTAGCTTAATCAACCCCAGTGTATACTTAAATTTTCCAGGGAGATAAGTTTATATTAGGTAAGTCAGAAGATAGAATGAGAGAACACATGAATATTCACATCGGAGGATATATTTGGGTTCATTTCATTTAAAAAATGTGTTTCTTTTATGAGTTTTCTTTATTTACACTTATATATAAATGTAACCATTTAAAAATGGCATGCTTTTATGTCTAACTTCCTTCAGCACTTATAATTCTTGAAATGTTACTCGATATTAAAAAATAGATGGAGTTGATTATTCATGATTTTGTATGTGTGTGTGACTTAATTTTTGCTTGTTTGCTTTATAGAGGGAAGAGATTACTTTGATCAAAACTGCTACTTCCTTTCTTGATGAGACTGCTGGGGACAAAGATATTTTTTATATGTGTCCTATCTCAGGAGCCCTCAGACTAGAAAGAAATTGAAAGGAAGATAGGCACTTCCACAGAAAATTCTGAAAATAATATAAAGAGAGAAATTAAAGATAAGGAGAAATACTACGTTTGTGAGGTGAAAAAGATAAAGTCAAGGGTAGGAAGAATAGGTGAGACTAGAAAGAAGTCTTGTATTGCAGAGATTGGTTGTGTTTGGAGAGAGCAAGAAAGAGGGAGGAGGGAGGAGGAAGGTGGGAGGAGGGAAGAGGGAGTAGGGAGGAGTTCCAACACTTTCCCTAAGCTCATCCTCAGAAGCAGCACTGCCTTCTGGGCAAACCGGAAGGCAGTGCAGTGGCTTGACTGTTAAGAGTGATGAGAAGGTGCCAGAGGAAGAGGTGTGACCACAAGACTGACCATGAGAAGAGAGTCCAAGAGGGCACTCTTTGCTTGCTTGTCTCCCCACTGACCAGCAGCTGGACCAGCTCAGCCCCAACCTGACTCCCACAGAGACACAGATACATGGGGACACACACAGTCCTCCAGATTATAGCAGAGAAGCTAAATGGAAAAATTCAGCACTCTCCTAGCTGTAATTTGTGTTTTTTTATGTATCCTGAGAGACTAACTAGAAAAATTAAGAGAGTATTGTCTAAGAAGGAGCACATAGAAAGAAAAATAATTGTATCCTAAAAGAGTGAAATTGGAGTGCTACTAGGTTTCTTTTTCTTTTTAAGTGATGTCCTCATCTTTTTAAAAAATTTGTTGTTTAATGTCCCAGCAAGTTTTTTGAAACAATCTGTTTGTTTCCTTTTTCTAAGCACAAGGCCAGAAATAGTAGTTATTTGGCTTTCTCCTCTGAGGCAGATCTGTGTAAACATAGCCTCAAAAAACCCTCCTTGCCCATCGTGAAGGAGCTGCAGTAAAGGGACTCTGGTATTCGGACATGCATTATACACAGATCATCTAAATGGGAAACACAGCTTGACCTGGTTCTCTTCAGAACCAGACCATGCTTCCTTTCCTCGGCTCTCTTGAGAGGTGAGGGCAGGGGAGAAAACAGCTTCGAACCAACATTGGCATCCTCTCCTAAGCACTCTGTCAACAAAATCACCCAAAGGGTACTGTTCAGCTATGTTATCGTAATCTTATTTTATAGGTATTTTGCCTCTAGCTAAAATAAAAACACAAAGCTTATCAACAGGACATTTACTTCGAGGAATTAACCTTAGCTCCGGGTTTCCATGCTAAGCATTTGACATGCTATCTCATTTAATCTTCACATCCCTATGATGAAGTGCTAGACTCCATTTTGCAAGTGGCTAAATTGAGGCCAAGAGAATATGAATAACGTGGTCACACAGTTAGGGTAAATCCAATATTAAAATCAAGAAATAGGACTAGACCCATCATTCTTTTTTTTTTTTTTTGAAGTACAATTTCCATTTATTTTCCTCCCAGAGAACTTTTCTTCACTCTTTGAAGACTTTAGCTCCTTACGTGGGTTTTGGTGGAGGTCGTGGGGCAGCACCCGCAGGCCTAAATCGGGGTGGGGGTGTTCGGTCCTTCCGGGCTTCGCGAGAACGATTCCTGACTACCTTGCTGTGAATGGCACAGCTCACACAGTAATGCAGCTTCACATACAGCTTGGGAAGCACATAGGCGTCGAAAACACTCGCTTCGGAGATGTCCCTCACAGCTGCGGCCTCGACTATGTTTCAAATGACAAACTTCTTAATGGCCTTGTCCTTGGGGCGCAGTTTGTGCAACGAATAGGCTGCACATGGCCTCGGCCTTTTTTGGCAGGACCATTATTCCTTCTTTTCTTGGTCATCTTGGAAACGAGAACCCGAGAGAAAGACCCATCATTCTTGACTATCTGGCTCTAAATGTACAATTTGGTTATGAAGACAGAAGGGGGGATTACAAATATTTAATAACCACAATTAACATATGCTTTATGCTAAAGACGTGAAATAAACCATTACTCACATGGAGCAAAGAGTAAGGGAAGACTGGCTGATGCTTCCATCACGGCCTCCACAGAGCAGAACATTATTATGTTAAGCCCGGAACGCAAGCCGCACTTACAGAGCACCAAGAGAGGATCTCATGCAAAAACAAAGGGGTTTATTCAGACCAGCATGCTGGGGCTCACAACATACTCTGAAAGCAGAGCAGAGGCTGAGAGCCCCGGGCCTTTGTTACATGACCGTTTTATACTGGGGGTCAGGGGGTGGAGAC